>BPLR01007530.1:0-28308 GCA_021605095.1 Caerostris extrusa
ACGTATTGCTTATACCACTTTGTCACTCATTGTATATAAACTGTTTAGAAAGGATTATAAGGTGACTAAAATGGATATCCAGTGCTAGGGTGCAAGTATGGTGGTAGGGAATAAAGTCAGAATTCTAATTTTGGGTACCCCATTTCTCTTGTGCCAAGCAACAAGGACAAGAAGAAGCTGCATTTTTACCATTTATCATAACTTGTCGGCACACGGTCAGCTCATGGACTAGATGTTGCTGTGGACAAGAAATAACATATGATCGCACCTGAAAATTAAACTAATCTTTATTATAATAGTAAGGCAAAATGCAGTTATGTGTGTGTTAGCAAAATATTCATTAATTTACACGAAATAAATAAATCAAAGTTGAAATTAAAAATTTTATATGTATGTTTTGTCCTAAAAGCTAAATATATACCTTGTAGTAGTACTTAGTGGTAGCAAAGGATATTCAACCACAAAACCTATCTTGTAGAAATTCTACTTTTCAATGAAATATTATTATCAAATTCCAAAAATAGTGAATTTTAAATTCTAAGTAGAAGGTCAGAATATAGTGAACATATGGTTATATATTGATTATATTAATACCTTAAAATATAATCACGTAATAGCTAGTAATGATATAAGTAAATGACATAAATGAACTCACAAATAAAATAATCACGCAATATCAGAAGAATTTAAAATACTTTTGAAGAAAGGCGAGAAAATTTATATATCCCAGAACCTTTTAAATTGAAATGTAATGAATTTTTTCGTCATATATGTTACAAAGGAGTTTTATATTTTGAAATAGTTTTAAGAAGTGTGGGCTTCATCTTCTCACTAGTATCATTTCACCCCCAGAGAGTCTCGGATAATTTAAATTTAAACAACAAAATTTTTGAAAGAATTTCTTAAATTTATAATTCAAAGACAATGATTTAAACAGTGGCAGTTTCAATAGAAAAACCTGGGTTACTATGATAAAATGTGTGTTCGTATTGTAATGCTTGTCATAATTTTGACTTTTTTTCTTTTATCTTTTTATATTGTTTTATAAATTCTTAAATGTTATCGAATGTTAGCAAAGAACAATAAGTAAAAATTATAATATATATTTTTTTTACAAATTGCTATTTACTTCACATTCAACAAAAAGCCTTTCATAACACATTACTATCCTCATATTTGTGCATTTCTGTCTGCTCCATTAAACAAATTGATTAAACACTAATAAATTACATCACGAATTTTTCAAATAGTGTATAATTATTTCCAATGAAAGCAAATGACCTCAATAAAAAAATCCTGAATCCACGTTTACCAATGTTGCTTAGTTACAGGTTTGCCACTTCCTTTAGTTGTATGCTTTCTGCTTTATTAACTACATACATTACTTGCAAATGGTGGTCAAATGAATAGTAGTATTTAATAGAAATACATTATTTGTAAGAATGAAAAGATAAACACAAAACTTTTTTTCGATTGATCCTCCACCTAATAAAAAACATTTAATATAAGTTGTATTCTTTCACTAAGTTAGACTTTGAAATAGAATCAGAAAATGATAAAATAGATACATGTAAATTAAACAAAACTAATTCTTAAAGAAAGTGAGTAACTGTAAACAGTGGTGTAATCCATACCAACTGAGCTCGTGGTAAATAATACTCGAATGGCAACGCAAAGTATCATCATTTATTTTCTTTATTAAATGACAACCTAAAAATATATTAACTATTTTTTGGTTGATACTATGAACTTTAATTTAAAGGAGGAGGTGGTTATTAAATAAAACAAATGCAAAGCTTTTGGGGTGTACCTTGGCCAGCTTATAAGTGCTTTTTGTGGTTTTGGACAAAATCACTCGCCTGAATGAAATGAACAAAGTTTCCAAAAGTTTCATCATAGAATGTCTGGATGATGGAATATTGCTTTTTTTTGTTTCCGCAGGCTAAACCTTGCTCTGAACCCTGTGGAAACTTCCTCAAATGCCATGTAAGTTTGCCCAATTTGAGTTCTTATAGTCACACAAAAACAGTAATAAAAGGGAATCCATACTGAAAACAACAAACAAGTGTGCTTTGGGAAGTCAGTGCTTCGTGGAAGAAGGTAACTGATCTTAGCAGATCCACAAACAAGCTTGTCTGCTGGAAAATACTGAGTCATGAGTGTAAGTGGAGGTGGTGTGAAGTTGGGAATTTCGGGTGCTGAAGTATAGAAATTTTTAAGCAAGCAACAGTTCCCTCTGCTCCTCATCACAGCCCTGGAAACATTCCAAGTTCTCTTGTTTCTTTTGAATGAAAAATGAACTGGAGGGAAATTGAAAGCTTTAAACTTAAATTCCAATCATGGGAAACTGTAAATCTCAGCCATAAAACGTTGATGTCCAATACACAGTGATGTTATGATAATGATGGTGCCCAATGCGCTCACTTCCAATAAGCTTTCATGATCAAGTTTCATTTTCTCTTGACGAGTTCTAGGAAATTCGAGCCATTATATTCATTTTCAGCCGTACTATTTGCTTGTGTTTTTAAATCTATAAATTCATGTCGATACTTTCGCCTTCCTGCATGATTTCAAGCCTCGTGACGTAATAAGTTTGACAAAGGGCTTTATCGGGTCGATTGTCTGTAAGAATTTTCACGAAAATCAGTAACATAATAAACTTAGCCTGCATCTTCAGTGAAATAGCTTCATATCTAAAGTCATCTACTTTGGAGTTCAAAAGAATAGTTTTTTGTGCCAGCGCGTTTTAAAGTTGACACTTCGAATTTTTAAATAAAAATGGCATCCAAAACTGTCCAACCCATTTTATTTTTGGTTTAATGTTTTCAATGAGGTCTCACGGGGACTCTTATCAGTAATAAAACTTTATACAATATTCCCTTTTGATGCTATGTCGAAAATAATTGCAAACATGTACGGTTTGAAAATATGTTTGCATTTATGTAACCTCTTTAACTACCACATGCTTAAAATATGCACAGGATAATGTAAGCATACACGGCATTTGGCTGAATATCTCTTATAAGTTTCTGAACTACACCATGTATTTCATATTATACTTAGCTCAATCACAACCAATCCCTGACATTCATTAAGAGAAATAGATTTATTACCAATTAGGAAAATGTTAAAGTAGTTTGATCTTCAATTTTATGAAATCCAAAAATGACTCTCAATTACATTATCTCTTAGGGAGTTCCATTTTCATCTTTCTGAATCACACAGTAACGGTAGAGTTCACACTTTTGGTCTGTTTTTGATATATCTTTGAGTCTTATCAAATGTAATGGTGATGATTGTTATTTCTTTTACCAGCTTATTTACTCTTTTGAACCAGGAAAGTAGTAAGATCATTTCATTTTTTGGATTTAAGCATTTTTTCTGGCTCTCTTTGGTTTGCTTAAACATCTCTTGTATAAAATAGATCATTTGCTAATAATCACTGAAAAATATTCAAAAACATGACCGCTTGGACTTGAATCACGTTGCTTTTGAAAGTGTTTATTATCTATGGCCACAATAAGCTAAATTACAAATTGAAAGAGTCAGAGTAGCATCAAGGAGTCCTCTTGGGGCCAAACATTTTCGATTATGACTCTTTGCGTTTCATCGAGGGTTCCATGCAAAGTGCCATTGTTCATAAAAACAAGACATAAGTGATTTTCAAAGACATAAGTCTCATGCCTTTCTTGTGTTTTTATCAAATAGGTTTCAACCATCACAACCTTGTATCCAAATAGACTGCTTTTTTCTTACTTTTCACTATTTGAGAATAACTTGGCATTTTTCTTCATTTATAAAAGTTAGTGTGGCTCAATCCTACCACTTCTTTACAATAACTTGGTCAAATCCATAGCTCATGACAATATTTTTTATGCTTTTGAAGTTATACTACATAGAATTTGTAATTTGCATTCATTCGACTTTTATTAATTTTTTTTCTCAGTGTATAAACATATAAATATAGAGACATAGATATATTTTGGTTAAATGCACTAACTTTTGTGAATATGCTGTGTAAACTTAAATGTATCTTCAGCGATTAACTGCAGAATAGAAGATATCAAATACAAATTTCTTACCCATGCTGATGCTCGAGTGCAGCGTTTAAAGCCGTTTTGCTCATTTGAGAGTGTAGACAAATGATGCATGGATTATAATCACACACGATTTCAGAAAAAAATCTAAGGGTGTCGATCAATAAAATCAAGGCGAATAAGTTAAACTAAAATATTATAATAAACTGAGTTAGAAATAAAGATATTGAGTGCTTCAGAATATCCATTATGGCAAGTGAATAGATAGATTACTATAGTGCTATTTCCATTTTGCAGTATAGATATCGATAATTTTCCTTGTGTACGGAGACAGGAATTTTAATTAGTGGATTAATGTGATAAATGATGATTGTGAAAAATTTTTCTGATAATTGTGTTATATGTTTTTCCATCTTCTTGCATGAATAAACAGTCCATGTCCTGGATAAAACAGGGGTGCCTTGGTATGATTAATTGGGATTGTATTTTTCTTCTCGCTTATGCTACGAGATGCAAATTAGGGTGCAGCATAAGAAAATATTAATTCTGTCATTTTGCAGATAGTTCTGAATATCTGCTAATTAAAGATATTTTGAGGTGAATGTCATGAGAAAATATATTTTTTTTTTTTTGTGATTCTTTCTGTCTCATATGCATTTCATTTATATTATGTATGGCAGAATGGTTTGTGTGTCGCTCTGTGGTACTTTATGGTTAATTAGACCGGGGACCTACAGTTTAACGTGGATTACGAACCACTAACAATATAAATATTACTGTCAGTATTCGAACCTGAAGGCTGCGGCACCAAAGGATTCCGCCCGGAGAATTGTTCGTTTCGAACTGTGACAGCCCCAGATATCAACGTTGATCCCTTGTAGTGGTCCTTTTGCAGAGTAATTCAAAAGGTTTAAATGCTCACGCGCAGTTACTAGATTACATGATTTCTACAGAAATATTTGCTACAAAGGCTTCGACATGACCAATAATTGTGACAGTAAGAGCTTAAAATATGTATATCTTAACTAAAAGTTCTTTAAGGATCAGTTGTGTTATCATGACTAATGGAAAACTACTTGAATAATTCAGTAATTAAGATCACTTGAGTTATCAAGACACATGGAGTAATCTCAGAAAAAGCGACGGTAAAAGACTTTAATTAATTAAAGTGATGTACCGATGAAAAAATTCGAAGGAACACCACTTTGAATTTCTTTTAATAGACGTGGAACATATGTTTGAGTGGGCATTAACCTAATGTAATGCAATATAAAAACATATGAGGAGAGTTAATGTGTGAATCATTAAGCATCCCATCGCAAAAAAGATTGCCCAGCTGCCAGCAATTTAATGATTCTACCCCCATTCATGTGCAATTAAGCACTGACGATTCTTTAATTTACAACTTCTTTTTAGCATTACTTTGTAAAATATGGAATTTTTTTAAATACTTGTGGTCCAAAAAATAGAACCCTACAGGAATAAAGACAATTTTAATTCCAATACGAGATTGCCCTAGTGCCCTACATGCGCTACTAATGTGTAAGGAGTTTAAGTTAGAATTCGCTGCACCTCCACTTAGTTCAGGGAAGAGAAGGCTCGATGACGATTGTGACAAGTGTAAATGTGAGGGAATTGTGTAAAAGACTTTCTGAAAAGAAATCGCTTCCCCTTCACTCGTCCATAGCATAAGGGGAACACATACCCATCGATGTAAAACCAACCATAAAATAAAATAAAAATCCATCAAAGCTTACGCTTCTTGCATACGTTTGGTAACATTGGTAAACCAAAGTCCTTCGCTACTTTAATGACAGGGATTTGACACGTGTAGCGATGATCAGCGTAAAAACGATGGGGGGAACTACACTTACCTCTATTTTACACAAAATTGAAGCAACATCGAAAAGAGTAGAGCATCTTGACATAGTCTCTCTATGGCTACGAAAAGCTAACTTACAAGTTGAAAGAGTCAAAGAAACATCAAGAAGTCTTGTGAATACTTAGGGCCAAAAAAAGATTTTTTTTTTTTCTTGATTATAGACTGCGTTTTCCTCATGCAATCGTCACTGTTCATCAAACAAGACAAACAACAAACATGTAGCAATCAGCAAGACAGGAATCTTTTGTGATTTGTTTTAAGTCTTATGACTTTCTATGGTTTCTTATAATAGGTCTTCATCATCATAGCATTCTGCCGAAATAGATTTATCGCTTTCATCACTGTAAGTGCTCCTCAATATCAACTGTAGACTATTGAATCAAATATCTTTGGTTCGAAGATCCAGAGCATCATCCCTCAGATCATACCGGACATCATGATTTAAAAATATACAGACAACGCTTTGCAAATAAAAAAAAAATAATTTAAATTAAGAACTTTTTGATTATATATGATATAAACATTTTTATAACTAATCTAATTTTTATTATTTTATTAATAAAAGTAGTTTATATTGGGTCTGACGGCCAATGATTAGTGCTCGTAACCACAAGTTCCCCGGTTCGAGCCTCAGTGGTGCCATGAGTGTTTGTGGTGGTTCGGAATCCATTTTTTAAACTGTAAGTCCTGGTATAATATAATTGTAGAAAGGTGCGCAAAGGGCTGGCAACCCTTACCTTGTAAAAAGAACACATCCCCTGTCTCGAAATCTGTATGCCAATAGGCAACAGTTGGCTCACCATGCGGTGTAGTTTCAGAGAGTTAGTTAGTTAGTTATTAGTTTATATTATTCGTAAGATTTATTTGTTTCATATGTGTGCATGAGTAGCTCCCAAAGTTCCACCCAGGCACATTTTAATATCCTTTTCATTTATGTCAATTATTACAATCAATTGATTTTTATGTAATGTACCTACACAGTGGCAAAAAACGCCACCAATGGTGTTCAGAAGAAATGGTCAGTAGGCCACGAGACTCTCACCTCGAGAGAAAATATAGTGCAACCTTGTGTTCCTGCTGAGAAACGTGTTTAGTTTATAAAGTGTATCATCCAGAGGAAAATATCTATAGTGCATCGGCGCTTTAAGTTGGCCTACAGACTTTAACCAGAAGAGGAAATATATTTCTGCACAACCTGCGCGTATCCAAGTTTCTGGTTTTCGGCTTCCATGAATCTATACTTAATCCACACGATCCTTCCACGAATCTATAATTATCTGGGCCTTTAAATGTGTTAAATATTTTATGTCTCTAACTGTATATGTGTGGTATTTGCATGTGCCTATAGCTGTGAAGTTTCCAACCCCAGCCTCAGTTATCTCAACCTAACCACACCCATTTACAATCTGGTTGCCCAACCTGCGCACTACAGTAATAATAATTATTATTGTTATAATTATTTGTAGAGTTTACTTTATCCTTGAATAAAAAGATGTTTAGATACATTTTTTAAACTTATTGCGATTATTAACTATTTGTAATTCTTTTTGATTTTCAATCATTATGATGTTTGATCAATAAATAGGACATCTATTCATTCTTGAAATGATTGTTGGAAATCGCAAACAGCTTGAAAATAAAAACAATTAAAAAAACTTAATTTTGTATTTTTGGATCACTTTCTTCAACTTCTTCAAAGAATTTGAGACTACAAAAATTAAGTTACGATAAAGCAAGGCAGAAGGATGTTGTTAGTATTCTGAGCTTGGTATATTTAGAGAACTCAAAATGTGATTCTTACCCTAAAATCCCAATGTCTATGCTAAGTTTCCCCAAATATTAGGGCTTGAAAGTCCCTCTATTGTATTTGCTTAGTTAAGTAGAAAGCTAAATCCCCACAAATGCCATTGGGAGTGTTCATTCCAAAGTGATATAAAACTAGTTTATTCAATCAACTTTAGTCACAGAAGTGGTGAAACTTTAAGCCTGGGGTACGCGGATTGGTTCGTAGTTACGTGAAAATAATAAAATATTATTAATGAAAATAATTAAATATTTTTAACGGCGGAAAACATGGGAAAAAAGGAAGTAATAGGCTTAAAACCTAGTAAATGATTAATTACTGGTTGTCCCTTGCCCTGTCCACCACCACCAACAATAATATTGCGGCCCTCTCTATGTTGTTATTTTCATTACCTCTTTCTACCAATATGTCGAATGCCTCAGAGCTTAAAGCACAGATCAATTTATTTGGATGTTAGATTATCATTTTTTTAAATTGGAATAAATTGTAAAATCCAAAATAAAAGCGTATAAGTGTTATAAATTGATTCATTTACTACCTAACAAAAACAAACTTTTTTAGAGAGTAATGAGTCAAGTGGTATGAGAGAAGAGAGTACTCATAAATGATGATAATGAATTTGTATCAGAGAATGAATACTCACATATAATGATGATGAATGAATATCAGAGAATGAATACTCTTAAAAGGAAAAGTTTTTTATGGAAAAATAAAAGATAAAAATAGAATGAAACATAAATTCATAAGCTGACGCATATAAAAATAAAGATCTAGCATTAGTTGAAAAATTTTAAATTCTACGATTAAGTATTTAAACACAGATGTGAAACAATATGTGGGAGACGTTACATAGATTCGAAATATATTAATAATAATAATAATCTAAAAATAAATATGACGTTAGCAAACACACAATCATTGTTAATGGGAGATTTCTAGTAACTACATAGTAAAAGATACATAAGCTGTTCAACATCAAGATATTCATTGCGCCTCTTGCCGTGGATCCCAAGCCATTGCGGGATATATTGAAACGAGGGATGATAGGCTTGGCCAACAATGGATCACAAAGGATGCAATCTGATTCCTCCTTTTCCATTGCTGCATATAAAAGTGATATATATCTTTTTCTATTAAACCAACAGTTTTGACTCCTGAATCGAGAGTGAGGCTTGGAGGCAGAAAAAGTGGAATTTCATTGAATAAGTCAACAAGAATTTCCCATTTCCTTGCCTAGAGGTAGGCGTGGCCTGGTTTAGACTTGTTAGAGGCCATGACTACTTACAGCATCACTTATGTAGAATAGACTGGCTGCTACAGATATCTACCCCCTTGTGACCATAACATGCCCATGACTGAAGAGAACTCAGCATATGCCCTACTGTTAACTGCTTTCCCCTTTTGTTGCTGCCTTTAGTGATTGTTGTCCTTTCTTACTGTATTGGGCTGTTCGTCTACTAATGACTGAGAGGTCACAGACGGGTATAGATAAAAATTATATAAACAAGTAATATAAAAAAATTTAAAGTCGATTCCCTATTTTTTTCACTCTATTGCAGAAAGTCCTTTATAACTAATTTTCATTCATTTTTTTAAGTTTATCTGGCACCATCTATTGGTAGATACATGCAACTTAAATCTAAAAACTAAAAATGAATTAATTAAATTTAATTGATGAATTAATATTTGGAAAAACTGTATTAACATCTAGTGTCATTCACTACAAGTTCAAAAAAATTTATTTGAACGTGAGTGGATGAATAAAAAGTATTTTATGAACGATTGAAATTTGAACAAGATATATATAGGGAGGTGTGAGCTAATAGAAGGAATTGAAAAAGAGTTGAATTGTGTACTTTAATATAACTCGTCTGACACATTTCTCAAGTATCAGGATACCTGCATTTCTCGATAATGTACCAACTGTACCAAGAAAGGAATAAATTGTCTCACAAATAGCAATAAGCATAAGATAGACTCATTGGGAAACCACAGTAAAATAATCAATGATTATTAGATGTTTAAGATAAGATTCTTTTTCATTTATATAAATGATGTACATATTAAATTTAACACTCCAAGAATTGTCTAAAATCGCAGCAATAAATTTAATTTTATATTTAATGATTCGTTGTAGGGAGAAGAAACAACAAATCACTAAATGTATTAAATTTAATGAAAATAATAATTTGCAAGAATATATGGGAATTTAAATGGATAATTTTTAAAGTGCTATAGAGAAGACAAAAAAAGTTCTAAATTAACTAGTATTAATTTTATATTTCAATAAATTTGAAATATGAAAACCTTTTGCAATCAAACATCTATATTCGAAAATCTTATTTTAACTTAGGAAGAAATGATAACCCTAATGTATTTAGAGAAGCACAAATGGGGAATGAAACACGTTACCATATTTGGCAATTTAGCTCCACAATTACGACTGTCGTCCTTATTAATTAAAAGTACCCAATTTGACCAAATTGAATAGTTACCAATTTGATCCTGATATTTTTTCATATTTTAAATTTTTGTGAATTTTTTTATCATGTGAAAATATGATGTTGCATTTGTAATAGTTTTTGAATGTCCACTAAATGTCTGTATGCGATAAATTGTATAAAAACAAAAATTAACAAGGAATTACAGAAATATAATAGAATTATGGGTTAAATAGTAGAACATCAATATATGATAGTTAAAAAAAAAAAAATTGTATTTTTGAATTGAAATATCCGTTAAAAATTTGAATACTAAATCTGCATGAAGAAGAATAGAATTGCAGTACACACTTTCTTTTGTATTTTTTATTTATTGCACAGTTTTTTAAAAAAATTGCTAATTTAAAGAAATCGTTGTAGTAAATAGTTTTAATAATTAAATATTAATATATTAATGTTTAATTTATTAATAGTTTTAATTAATTGCATTTAATTTATATCATTATCTTGTAACACAATAAAAAAAAAAATTACTATTAAATGTAATAATAAATAGAATAATGGTTACTAATAACACAAAGATATATCGTGTTTGAAATTTTTCGTAAATTTTTACTATGCATTGCTTTTTTTTTCCAAAACCTTACTTTTAAAATAGAGTTTAAATCCCTTTTGTTTTGATAAGTTTCCCTAACATCTAGATTTCAATTCTAATTTTTTTTTAAAACTTTCAAATTAGTGTTTAAATTTACTATGCAATAAAAGATAACAGTTATATATTTTTACTTACTACAGTATCATTCTTTAAGCACACTAAGGGACGTTATCATAAAAAGTTAAGATAATATCTCTACTTTTACGAGGGGCTTTGGTAGCAAAAAAGAAAGTATCTCTACATTTACGAGGAACTGTAGATTTAAACTTTAATTTCTTCATTTTGGAAAACAAACTCATTTTCATAATGAAGTACCATAAAATTTAACATCTGATAGTTTTCTAGGATTTTAAACATGAAGCTGTTTCATTTTAGTGATGCAGGATTTAATAGTAGCTTTTGTTTACACTCATTTAAGAGCATATGTTACAAGGTAATCATAGTAGTTTACATATTTAAAAACTACAACTCTAAAATATTTTCTGAAACTCTGCTTAAAGCAAAATGTATACAGATTTTTTCATTGTTCATGATCAAAAAAATCTTTTGTACATTTATGGAAGTAGTATAATGACATAGTCCAACAAAAATAAGTTTACAAACATTTTCTTATATTTTTTTTAAATGCAATGTTTCCGAAATGAATTTTTGGAATGCAAATAATCAGTCCTTCTTCTCCCTAACACCTCCAATTTTTTTTTTTCAAATTAAAGTTAATTAATCAAGAGTTCAATTAAAAAAAAGCATTCTACTTTTAATGCATTTGTTTAAACGCAATCGAAACAATTTTTTTTTTTGAGTTCATCACAGTTTCAAAGTTACGCACTTTATTAAGTGTCTGAGTTACCAAGAATATCTTATTTCAACTTTGCTTCAGACAAATGAGAATATTTTAGATAGGTTCTGAAAATATAGTTCAGTTTACGAGGTTGATTTTCAAAATTGATTCATTGTTTTTGGTAATTTGGAGAGTAATACTTTTCAGTTAGAGCGTAATACTTTTAAGAATCTGAAACACTTAAATGTATATAATAAACCCTAGGAACAACTTTACATACCATAAGACGCTCCATACTATTGATCAAATTCACCACAAATCTAACAAATGTTATCAGGACTATTCTGTCTTAATGATTCCTGATGACTGAAATTTTATTGAGCACAAAGCCAACGAAAACGTAAAACATCGAGGGAAAGAGAATGACGTCAAAACAGTATTCCAACTCACAATATCGCCATCTGGAAAATATCTATGTCCTTGATCAATGAAGTTATGAATAGTTATTCAAGAACGAAACGCATTGGAAAAACTGTTGATACTTAGTAAGAGAATCTTTGAATTGCGCAAGTTGTTTGGAACATTGGTGTTTTGATGATAATTTTGTATGTATGCGTGTATTGAATAAAGATGCTTTTTGCAAGCAAACATTTTGTCCTGTGATAATTTAATAAACATTTTTAGGTCCAGCATGCAAAAAATAATAAAATACAGCCCCCAAATAATGAAAAAAGTTTTTCATTTTCGACCTGTGTAATCTATGTTTTTTTTTAAAATATATTATATATTATTTTTATCATGCAAAATCGATGATATAAAATATCTTATTGAAGGTAAAAATTTCGAGTTAATAGTTAATTAACTAAATTAATTAATTTTGCTAATCAGTTACTATGCATCATAAACTAGTTCCCTTTAAACTATTTCAAGGCATATCATTTTTGCGAATATGAAATTATAATTACGCAACTTATTAAAGGTGTCCCATATTTTTTGGAGAGAACGACTGCAAATTTTTCTGTTGATAATACAAGAATAACCTCAAATTGATAAACGCCTTGCAATGTCTTAATAAGTAACATATAGTAATATGTAAAGTCATTTCATGCTCTAACTACCATGAGTTTTAATGAGTTTTCATTAAAATAGGGAAACTCACATTGTACTCATGTGCTTTTTTGTTTCAACTTTTACTAGACTTAAATAATTTCATAAATTTCGCAATACTTTCAAACTAAAGTATATGTAAATTAGTACAGAAGTTTAAACTTGTTAACTTTATTTTTTGTGGGTATGATTTAATTTTTCATAGAATAACCTTACAAACAACATTAGCGTGGTTGACTCATTGCTAGATAGCATGCATTAATTCACACGCAAGCAATTGGACCTGGAAGCCTATTTTTGAACTTGTAAGCACTTTTGTTCGATTAACCAGTTCCCTGTCTCACGGCAAGGTCTTAAAAGCTACAAGAAATGGCAGATCAATAGCGTGTTTTGAAACAGAACATTCGTTTCAATGTGCGCAATTCTATTAAATTCATAGCACTTCACATAATTAACTTTCTGTTCATGAAACAAATATTCACGCATTCAGAGACATATAATGCGATTTTCATAATGAAATCATAACGTACAAAAGAATTTCAGTAATAGGAAAAAAAAATAGAAGATTTCTGACTAAAAAAGTAGTTTGTAAAGGCGTAAGAATAAAATTTCATAATTGTGTATTAAAAATATTGCAATCAAGATAGTTTCTTGGGCCTGATGGCCGAATGGCTAGCGCTCTGGCGTTCGGTACAACGGTATCGAGTTCGAAACCCGGCGGTGCCATGGATGTTTGTAGTGGTTCGGAATCCACTTTAAACCGTAGGTCCCGGTCCTAATAGGATCGTAGAGCGTTGCGGGGCATTGTTGCTCCGCATCCGTGGCTTACCATCAAGTTACACGTGCCCGCTGGGTAATGCAAAGTGAGTAACATCGGTGCAGCTCTTATGGTATAAAAGATCACGGTCTGTTTGCCAACTGCATTAGAAGAAAAAAAGATAGGAAACAATTTATTTAAAAGCACATTATCTTTGTTGTTGTTTCTTATCTCACTTGGTAGACAGCAATATCTACACCAACTTCAAGAATCCGTATGGTCTCATGGAAGGAGGGAAATAGGGGTCAGCTTCTGTTGGGATGGAGCAACTGTAGGTAGAAGTCTGACTTGGCTCCGTGTCGCTGAAAAAGGGGACAGTGCTATTTTGGAAGGATTTTTTTTTTTGCTTATAGTATGGGAGAAAACCCGGAAAACTTCCATCAAGTAGTCCAACTAACGAGGCAAGAGGATGAGCATCACAAACTCCATCTAGCCTCCTCGTTGTTTGAAACAGCGCCTACAACAAAGTCACTAGCGGATTGAACCTCAGCCCTAATGCCACTCAGTTGCCACTGAGCTACGAGTCGGGTACATTACCTTTAAAAAATTAATAATAGCGTAAAATAAAAAAATAAGAAGAATTACGATCATTGGATTTCGTGAAAGAAAATTCTGAATAAGATAATTGAGACAAAAAGATGTTATGATATTAAAAAATGACCATAATCAACTTTTTAATTACTCGAAATATTGTTTATTTTATAAATAGTGAAATTAGAGAAGACTGAAATTTTAGCATTCCTTATAACTCATATAAATGTAGAATTTAAGCATAAATGATTATCTAAATTATTTTATTCCAACTCAGAAAGAAGGATAAAAGCAAAAGTTATTTAAAATATAAGTTGAAAATTTTTCTATCATTGCGATTTAATAGTGGAAAATTTTGCTGAGGGTTAATGACTTTAAAAGAATTTCTTACAACACGATGTTATTGGCAGACGTCATTAAGTATATCTAAAAAAACCTTTTTTCCTTTTATATGATATGAAATATAAAAAATTACCATATAGGAAAATCAAAAGCGAATTTTTCATGTCGTTAACTCATTTTTAAGCTTCGATAACCAGTAAAAATTAAAAAGTAGTTAATAATGAATTAAGTTGCTATGTATAGAATAGTTATATACATAGCAACTTAATTACTCAATAGTTAGAATAGTTAAGTTGCTATGTTAGAATAGTTATATACAAAAAAAAACATTTTTATATAAAAACTTTAACCATTTTTTAATAAACTTGAATAAGCTTGTTAAAGTAGTTAATAATGAATAAAATAGCGCAGTATAGAATAACTATAAATCATATAACAAAATAATATAGAAGGAAAACATTCTTTATATAATAACTTTAATTCTATTTTTTAACAAATTTGCATAAGCTTGTAAATTCATGCAATTATTTTTTAATGTTTGAGTAGTAATTACACTTTAGAAATACTATGAAATGATTATTTAATTTGATATTCTACTACGCAAAAATAAAAGAAATTACAAAATTTTTTTTTTTTTTTAGTTTACTGTATAAGTTTAAATATGATCAAATATTTATTGAGTGACAGAATAGAGATCACGTAACCTTCATTTACATTCATCTTCGACAATGATAAAAAATTAAGGTAATATGTTTTTGGTCGAATGATCTAAGAAAAAATCTATTCCAAATTAAGAACACATTTATTTACATTACTTATTTATAAGCCAATCTCTTTTATAGACTTTATTGAATAATCCATTGGAATGGACTACATTTGCTGTCCATTTTTGGAAATAAAAAAAAATACTTTACTAGCATTCCATTTATTTATTCAATTCCTTCTATTAGCTCCCACTCTCCCTATATATATATATCTTGTTCAAATTTTCAATCGTTAATAAAATACTTTTTATTCATACACTCGAGTTCAAATACATTTTTTTAACTTGTAGTGGAGGGCACTGGATGTTAATACAGTTTTCTCAAATATTAATTCATTAATTGAATTGAATTAATTAATTTTTGTTTTTTTTTTAGATTTAAATTGCATATACACTCATGTCCATAAATTAAGGACAATGAAGTTCAGGCAAAGAAAGAGACAGAAGCAAAAACAAATTTGACTTATTTGTAAAGTCTATTTATTAAACAAAAGGTAAAGAGCAAAAAAGATGCTATATGTTTGACATAATTAATAAAAATTGCGATTTTTACTCCCTGGAACAAATTTCAAAAAAGAACCTATTTACAAAAAACAGTATAACATGGTTAGTATGATGGTTAATATGGAGTATGTCTCCCGGACGATGCAATACAGGCCTTACAACGCCTAGGCATGCTGAGTATCAAATTATCCATCTGATCTTGGGGAATATTACACCACTCATCAAGCAATGCCCTCCGAAGTTCCGGTTGACAGGTGGGAGGGGGTTGACGGGCTGCAATTCGTCGGCCAAGCATATCCCACACATGCTCTATTGGATTCAAGTCCGGTGAGTTTGCTGGCCAATCCATACGGGTGATATCCTCCAATTGAAGGCATTCGTCTACAATGTTTGCACGGTGGGGACGGGCGTTGTCATCCATAAACAGAAATTCAGCACCCATGGCGCCCCGAAACAAACGTACATGTTGTTCCGGAATGACATCCCGATAGATGTGGCCTGTCATCGTTACACTCTGAACATGCAGGTCAGTTCTGGAACCAAGAATAATTCCTTCCCAAACGAGCCATCCTGCACCACCGTAACGGTGTCGTTCAATGGTGTTCTCTTGGTGGTAACGGGTACCTGGCGCCCTCCATATGAAAGTCCGGCGATAATCAGACTGCAAACTAAACCTGGACTCGTTTGAAAACATCACACAAGACCACTGTTGCGGTGTCCACAATGCATGCTCTCTATTCCAGGTTAATCGCAGGCGACAGTGAGTTGCGGTAAGTGAAACACATCTGACAGGCCTACGAGCATATAGACCAATGTGCCCTAAGCGTCTGTACACGGTCTGCCTTCAAACTGTCGTACCGGTAGCTGAAGAGATCTGACGAGACAGGTCTGATGCTGTTCTTCGTCTGTTTCTTTTGGAAGTAACTGCTAAATACCGGTCCTCATTCGGCGTTGTAACTCGGGGGCGGCCTGTGCTGTAACATCTATTCACATTACCATCATCTTGGAATCGTTGCCAAAGCCTGGAGATGACACTCTGGGCGATTCAAGTTCCTCGGATACTTCCAGCTGGGTACGTCCACATTCCAGTCGTCCGATAATTCTACCACGTAAAAATCATCCAAATGCTTCCGTTGGGCCATAACTATGCGGTTATTGCCCTGAAAGTCTTTAAAGCGCTTGTGAACAATTTTACTTCTTTGCCACCATTCCTTACATACCCCTCTCTTACACTCGTCATTGTGGCGTACTATCCGCGCCATCTGGTGGTTTCCTGTAATTTGCATATTCTTCTTCAAGATGTGTGTGATAATTCTACAGGTGAAATTTTTATTTTAGAGTTCAATTTCTGTGTGATTCTGAATTATCCTTAATTTATGGACATGAGTGTATATGCCCTATTTGAGAATAATTTGGCATTTTTCTTAATTTATAGAAGTTAGGCTTAACGACTTACTCAATACTACCACTTCGTTAATGACTTGGTCAGATCTACAGCTATGACAATATGTTTCTGCTTTTGAAATCATTCTACATAGAATTTGTAATTTGCATTTGCTTTCTTTATTAACTTATTTTCTTGGGGTGTATAAATACATATAGATATATATACACATATACATATTTATTCAATACACTGATTTTTCGAATATGCTGCAAGGGCGTAGAAGTATCTTCAGTGATTAATTGCAGAATAGAAGGAATTAAACACGGTTATTAAACTTTTTACTTCGGAGATTGAATGCTGACGTTCAAGTGCAAGTGTTCAAAGCACTTTTTGCTCATTTGCAGAGTGCAGATAAATAATGCATGGATTATAATCAAGATGCGATTTGAGAAATAAATTCTTATGGGTGTCGATCAATAAAATCAAGGCGAATGAGTTAAACTAAAATATTATAATAAACTGAGGTAGAAATAAAAGATACTGAGTGTTCCAGAATATTCATTATGGCAAGTAAATAGATTACTATAGTGGTAATTTCCATTTTGCAGTGCAGATATCGATGATTTTCTTTGTGTGCGAAGACAGGAATTTTAATTAGTGGATTAGTGTGATAAATGAGGCTTGTGAAACTTTCCTGGATAATTGTGTGATATGTTTCCGCATCTTCTTGCATGAATAACTTTGTCCTGGATAAAACAGGGGTGCCTTGGTAATGATTAATATGATTGTATTTTTCTTCGTTTATGCTACGAGATGCAAATTAGGTGCAGCATAAGAAAATATTAATTTAATTTGTAGAGATAATTCTGAATATCTGCTAATTAAAGATATATTGAGGTGAGTGTGATGGGGAAATATTATCTTTTGGTGGATTTTCTGCCTCGTATGCCTTGCATTTATATGTATGGTAGCTTGGTTTGTCGCTCTACGGTCATTTTTTACACAATTTAGATTAATTATGTCGGGAGCAACAGTTTAAATGGATTCCGAACCACTAGCAAACATCCATGCCACCACCAGGATTCCAACCTGAAGGTTGCCGTACCACAGTCCAGAGTGCCAGCCAATTGGCCATCAGGCCGCAGAGGGATAATAGAGGGAGGTGATTGTATGAAAAGCTTTATCAAGGGATATAAGGTTTTGTTTATCGCTCTACAGTCATTTTGTGCATACTTTAGGCTAATGAGACCGGGACCTACAGTTTAAAGTGGATTCTAAACCACTCACAAACATCCCTGCCACCTACAGGATTCGTCCCTGATGCCTATGGTACCAAAAAGCCAGAGCGCTAACCAATTGGCCATCAGGCCGCTAAGTTGAAAACGCTTGAAACATCCAACGTTAATTAATTTGGTAACATGTTTGCATACTACCTTACATCATTTTTTGTGTTGTGTAGTTTATCTCAGTTTCATAAAAATCAACATACAGCGTTTTGAGTTATTGCTTTTTTGTAATTTTTAATTGATGGAAACTAACGATGTAGTTTTCTTTTATATAATGCCCCCTCTAACATTATTTTTCAGTTTTTCGAGGTGTTTTATCTAGAATTTGTGGTTCCTATTATGCTGTTCTGTACTTATACTTCTGCATATTAGAGACATTATGCTATTCTTTGCAGTATATAAATATATGACGATACATACACATAAATTTATTCAGTGTTTCACCATTTCCTAGATACGCTGCATAGAGATAAGTGTTTTTCAGTGATTAATTACGAAGAGATTGGATGTACTTAGTAAACATACTTACATTTTTTTAATGACATTAATGCAGCGTGGGACGATGAATGAATTTGTTTTCTTGAACCTTGACACTTTTTAAGTAAGTTGTAAGCGACAATGATACTTGAAAATATTTCACTTGTGTTTCTGAACTACCATCATCTAGTGACACTTCGATATGCCATCAAGAGGCACTCGCCATCACAGTGAAATATGAATTGGCATTGCAGAGTATAACGAAAGTTTTGTCCATTTTGTTTTTGAAGGATATTAAGATTGAAGGTTGTTTATGTTCAGATTGCAGCCGTATTTAGATTATTTAAGTAATATTTCGTTCTCCGTAAGAGGGCGCTTTTTCATTCGTCAAGTGTTTTTCTTCATGTATCGTTTCTTAGTTAAGTAATAAATTTCGTTCAAGAACGTTGTGCCTCTCTCCTTTCATCTTCACCAGTTTAGATTACATGATACAACTTGAATAATTCAGAAATGGCGATGGTAAAACACTTTAATTAATTAAACTGTTGTACCCACGGAAAAGCTTGAAGGAGCATCATTTTGAATTCCTTTGATAGATGTGGAACATACGTCTGAGCGGGCATTAACTTCATATATGATGCGATATAAAAATAATCCTGCTTGGAATGAGGATAATTAATGTGTGAATCATTAAACCCACCACCGCAAAAAAAAGATTGCCCAGCTGCCAGGAATTTAATGATTTTACTCCATCTCATTACATGCGCAATTAAGCACTGATGATCTCTTAATTACAACTTCTTTTGACGTACTTGTAAAATATGTAATTTTTTAAATACTTCAGTAGAAAAGACAGTCCCTCAAGAATGAAAACCATTTTTTAATTCCAATACGAGATTGCCCGACATGGGGACTAGTGATCACATGCGCAACTAATGTGTAAGGAGTTTAGGTTAGAATTCGCAGCAATCACTTATTTCAGGAACGAGAAAACTCAATGATGATTATGATAATGTATAAAGCTGCTTGGATTTACAGTTTTACAGTTTCCCCTCTTAAGACACACAAATTTGAGGAAATTTCCCTAAACGACTTCCTGAAAGGTAATCTCTTCCCATTCACTTGCCCATAGCATAAGAAGAACATAAAACCCATCGATGTTCAATCAAAAATAAAATAAAAGGTAAGATCTCTATCAAAAACTTACTCTTCTATACGTTTGGAACATGAATCCGTAGAACCCTTATAGAATGATTATATAACTTTGGTAAGGTAACATTACTCGCTCGCTTTAAGTTTCGATTCTAGATTGTCACAATCACCAATTTGTTTTCTGAACGGCCTGTAGTGGACTGGAACCTAAGTTCTGCACGGTAGCTTTGAATGCTACCCATGGTGCCCGAGTCAGGTTACAGGGGAAAATTACTATTTTTTATGATTTCTTGTTATATTTTTTAAAATAATATGAGTAAATAAACTCACATTAAATTCAACATTTTTTTCCATCGAGACAAAACGTTCAAAATCTAAATATTATTTTTCCAGTTTCATTCAATTAAAAGATATAAATCAGTAATCAATTTTAATGCACTTCTTTATAAATTTTAGTGATAATCGCACTCAAAATATTTAAAATACTTTATTTCATACATTTTTCCTCCATGAAATATTCCAAGCTTATCACAGTTATGAGCCATTTAAATTCAATAAGCGAATATCAAATGTGACACTATTTTTTCAAAGTTTTGACTATAAATTATTACAGTTCAGAAATTGTTATAAATGGCTGTATTATCAAATTTTATGGATGGAATTTCACGAAGATTTTTTTCTCACCATTCACCAAATAAGATAAATGTTCACAAACATTTTATCTTATTTGAAGGTTTATTTTAATTTGTGAAAAGAAAATTGGATATCTTATTTCATGACTTTCCCTTTATATAATTCAATTTTGAAGATGCATTGAAGAATTTTTATTTCCCTTTAAAATATGTGTATTTTGCATCGTATTTGTGAAGAAAGGTATTGTGTTGTTCGTAATTTTAAAGCATAAAAATATTTTTTAATCTAAATCTTTTTCTTTGTAGAATCCTTAAAAATCCAATTTATTATACTACATAAAATTCTATGCAAAAGAATTGTGCGTCTGCCTGTATATAATTAATATTCGGACATACTACGCACTTTTATCTTCTACCACATAGAGTGCACATTTTTTTTTTACTTCATTCATTATTTTTTCATTTGGTGCATAGTAAATTTAATAATAAAAAAAAAGTCATAGTTAATTTTTTTTTTTAATAAATAGAAGCTTTATTTTTTTTATTTACGATTCCATGCAGACATATTTAATATCTTGTTCGCTTATTTCAGTAATTACAATACAATCAATTGATTTTTATATAATGTTACCATGTTTCCTTCTACACACTGGCAAGCAAAATAAAGATCTAGCATTAGATGAAAAGAATTTAAATTTATGAATCACGTATTTCTCAAAAACACAGAAATAAAATAATTTCTTTAATTATGGTAGTGGAAGATGGATTTCTAAAGGAATAATTTCTTTTACACAGGTTCGAAATATATTGATAATAATAATTTTTTTTAAATAATGACCTTGGCAACTCCCAATCTCTGTGAATGTGAGATTCTAGAAACTGCATAATAAAGATAGATAAGCTGTTGAGCACCAAGAAATTCATTGCTCTGCAGTGGATCCCAAGCCATTGCGGGATATATTGAAACGAGCAGGATGATATACTGGCTAAGAATAGATCACAAATATGCCTGATCTTCCTTTGCCTTTGTGGTATATAAAGATATATATATATATATTTCTTTATATACCACAAAGGTATATGTATATATAT
The DNA here is from genome assembly GCA_021605095.1 of Caerostris extrusa. Taxonomy (NCBI): domain Eukaryota; kingdom Metazoa; phylum Arthropoda; class Arachnida; order Araneae; family Araneidae; genus Caerostris; species Caerostris extrusa. Next base: position 21,688 of record BPLR01007530.1, read on the forward strand.
AAGAAAGATATATATATATTCTATATCTTTCTCTATAAAATCCAATTGCTTCAACCTGTATAGAGAGGAGGCTTTTGAGAATAAGTGGAATTCCCTATTGAATAAATCAACAAGAATTCTCAGTTTCTCGCCTAGAGCGGTCAGCGTGACCTGGTTTAGACTTGTTAGAGGGCATGACTACTTACAGCATCACTTACATAGAACAAAACTGGCTGCTACAGATATCTGCCCCCTTTTGTGACCATAACATGCCCATGACTGAAGAGCACTCAGCATATGCCCTACTGTTCTTAACTGTTTCCTTTTCTGTGTTACTGTCAGTGCCTCTAATGATTGTTTTTTGGCGTTCTTTACTCTATTGGGCTGTTCGTCGACTAATGACTGAGTGGTCTCAGGCGGGTATAGGATAAAAAATCATCTAAAAAAGAGTTGAATTGTGTACTTTTAATATGACTAGTCTGACACATTTCTGCTGGCATCTTTTATACCTGCATTTCCCGATAATGTACCAACTGCACCAGGAAATGAATAAATTGTCTCACAAATTGCAGTAAGAATAAGATAGACTCGTTGGGAAAAATAATCAATGGTTATTAGGTATTTAAGGATACGATTCCTTTTTGATTTATATAAATGATATACGTGGAAAATCTAACACTGCAGGAATCGCCTAAAAATCGAAGCAATAAATTTCTTATATTTTATGATTCGTTGTATTGAAAAAAAAACAACATTAATCATTGAATGCAATGAATTTTATGAAAACAAGAACTTTTAAATTTTCAAAAGAAATATATGGGAATTGAAACAGGTATTTTTTAAGTGCTGTAAAATATATCAAGAAAAAAGCTTTTAAATTTGTATTAAATAATTTTGTATTCGATAACTTTGAGATATGAAAAACCACTTGTAATCAAACATCAATATTCGAAAATAAAATTTAATTAAGGAAAAATATTAACAGTAACCCTAACGTTATAAAGAAATTACCATATTTGGCGATTTGGCGCACAATTACTACTGAAGTCCTATTAACCAAAAAAGTACCCAATGTGATAAGTAATCAAATTAGATATTTTTTCATTTATTTAAATTTTGTAATTTTTTTTTATCATGTGAAAATATGATATTGCATTTGTAATAGTTTTTGAATGTCCACTAAATTTCCGTCCGTAAAGTGAAAAACAAAATTACCAGTGAATTACAGAAGTAGAACCGAATTTCGGGTTAAACGGTAAAAACATCAATGAATACATAAATGACAGTTGAAAAAAAAATTGCATTTTTGAATTTAAATATTCGTCAAAATTTGAATAATAAATCTGCATGAAGATAAATAGAATTTATTTTTTCATTGCAGAACACACTTTTTTTTGCATTTTTTTATTTATTGCACAGTTTTTAAAAAATTTGTTAATTTAAAGAAATCGTTGTAATAAATAGTTTTAATAATTAAATATTAATATATTAATGTTTAATTTATTAACAGTTTTAATTAATTATATTTAATTTATTTCATTATCTTGTAACACAATGATTAAAATTATTATTAAATGATAAATAACAGTTATAATAAATAGAATAACAGTTACTAATAACACAAGATATAACGTGCTTAAAATTTTTTCCTAAATTTTTACTATGTATTGTTTTTTTTTCCAAAACCTTACTTTTAAACTAGAGTTTACATCCCTTTTGTTTTTATAGGTTTTCCTAATATCTAGATTCCAATTCTAATTTGCTTTTAAAACTTTCAACTTAGTGTTTAAATTTACTATGCAATAAAACATAACAGTTATGCATTTTTACTTACTACAGTATCATTCTTTTAAGCACACTAAAGGACGCTATCATAAAAAGTTAAGATAATATCGCTAGTTTTACGAGGGGCTTTGGTAGCAAAAAGTATCTCTACATTTACGAGGAACTGTAGATTTAAACTTTAATTTCTTCATTTTGGAGAACTCATTTTCATAATGAACTACCATAAAATTTAACATTTGATAGTGTTCTAGGATTTTAAGCATCATGTTGTTTTACTTTTAGTGAGGCCTGCTTTAATAGTAGCTTTTGTTTACACTCAGTTAAGTTCCTTTATTACAAGTTAATCATAGTAGTTTACATATTTAACGAATACAACTACAAAATATATTTTGAAATCCTAAGCTTACAACAAAATGCATTCACATATTTTTTATTGCTCATTTTCAAAAGAAAATCTTTGTTTACATTTATGGAAATAGCACTATAACACAGGCCAACAAAAATAAGTTTAAAAACATTTTAAATACTCATTGCAATGTTTTCGGAGGAAATTTTTGAAGTGCAACTATTCAAATTCTCTTCTCCTATCCCCACATTTCTCTTTTTGCAAACTCTTTTAATGTTTGGCTTTTATAACTCTAAAATATAGTGCAGTAATGTAAAAGATGTATATGAAACAAACTAAAAATGTGTTTACAAAGTACATTTTTCTCATGAATATAGTTATATTCCTGGTTTTTCTTGATAATAAAAACACAAATCTGACAAAATTATCAGGACTGTTAACACAGCCATGACTCGATAATTTTATCGAGCACAAGCTAACGAAAACGGAAATTTCGAGGAAAGGGGAAACAGGTAGAAAGTGACCTCAAATAATATACCAACTCCCAATATCGACATCTGAAAATATCTAAGTCCTTGATAGATTAAGCTATAAGTAGTTTGTTCAAGAACAAAACGCATTGGCAAAAACGTTAAATACTTACAAGAATCTTTGAATTTCGGAAGTTGTTCAGAATATTCGGGCTTTAATGAAAGTTTCAAATATAGGCGTGTATAGAATAAAGATGCTTTTTGCAAACAAACGTTTTGTCCTGTAATAATTTAATGGACATTTTTGGGTTCAGAATGCAAAAGAAATTAATAAAATGTGGACACCAAATAATGAAAAAGTTTTTTTTAATTGTTGATCTGTAATCTTTTTGCTTTTTTTAAATGTAATGCAAAAAATATACTAGATTATTTTTATCATACAAAAATGGATGCGCGAAAATGTTGTTTACTGTAGAAGAAAAAAATTCGAGTGAATGGTTAATTAACGAAATTAATTAATTTTTGTTAATTATCAAGTTTGTAGCATAAGCTATTTCCTTTAAACCATTTTCAAGGACACCATTTTTGCGATTATGGTATGATAATTATGAAATTTATTAAAGGTCTGCCATATTTTTTGGAAAGAACGACTGCAAATTTTTCTGTCAATAACACAATAATAGCCTCAAATTTTTAACCGCCTTGCAATGTCTTAATAAATAACATATAGTAATATGTAACACTTTAAATATAATGAGTTTAAAATAAAGTCACTTTTACTACACTGAGTTTTAATGAGTTTTTCATTAAAATAGGAAAACTCAAATTGTACTCATTTTTTATTTCAACTCTTACTAGACTTAAATAATTTCATAATGCTTTCAAACTAAAATATATGCAAATTAATATAGAAGCTTAAACCTGCTAACTTTTTTTGTCACTATGATTTAATTTTTCATAGAATGACCGAACAAGAATGACCTTTAGAAACATCATTAGTGCAGCTGACGCATTGCTCTATAGCATGCATTAATTCACACGCAAGCAATTGGATCTGGAAGCCTATTTTGAACCTCTAAGCACTTTTGTTCGACAGCCGAGTTTCCTGTCTAATGACAAGGTCTTAAAAGCAGCAAGAAATGCCAGATCAATAGATTGTTTTGAATAGTTTCAATGTGCGTCAGTTCTATTCATTTAATTAATTTTCTGTTCATGGAACAAACATTCACGATTCAAAAACATAGAATCTTATTTCCATAATGAAATCATAATGTACGAAAGAAAGAAAAAAATTGGAAGATTACTGACTAAAAAGAAATTTTGTAGAGGTAACTTGTAAAGTAGTAAAAAGTAATTTTGTAAAGCTTCATAATTGCTTGTTATAAATATGGGAATAGAGAATTTTTAATTTGGAAAACAATTAATTTAAAATCATATCTTCTTCATTGGCACAACAGACCTAGGGTGATGACGAATGATGTTATTTCAATGAGATTTCAATGATGCCTTCAAATGAAGGCCGTCTGCCGACTGGCAGACTTCAAGACAGGATATATTTTTTATTTTTATGGGGTAGAATTATTAGCCTTACGCTCAACACTCTGCATACATATTAAACCGGGATTATGGCTTAAAGTGGATTCCGAAACACTACAAGCATGCATGGCACCACCGGGACTTTGTGGCGCCAAGTGCCGGAGCGCTAGTCACTCGCCCATCAGGTCCCTGAAAGCACAATATCTTTGAAAAAAATTAGAAGAATTACGATCATTGCATTTCATGAAAGAAAATTCTAAATAAGACAATTGTGATAAAAGATGTTATGACATCGAAAAATGAACATTATCTCCTTTTTAATTGTTCAAAATATTGTTTATGAAACTAGAAAAAATTAAATTTGTGATATTTTTCATAAGGTTTTGGAAAGCTTAAAGATTTAACCATAAATGATTATCTAAATCATTTTATTCCAACGCAGAAAAAAAATGATAAAAGATAAAATTATGTGAAATACTACTGTTTCCAGAAAGTAAGATTAATATTTTTTTTTCAAAAACTCTTTATTTTTTCCTAAAAATTTATTTCATCGCCTTCAAAGTAATCCCCGCCGGACACAATCGTCACGGATGGCCTTCAAAGCGCGGACGGTTCACATTGAATCTCTTCAATCGACTCTAAACGGTGTCCCTGGAGTGGTCTTTTTAGTTTAGGGAATAGCCAGAAGTCGTACGGTGGGAATACGGTGATTGTGGAACGGTATGGTTTTTTTTTTACCAAATCTTTAACTTTTTGGACTTGAGCTTCGTCGATGTTGATGGTCAACCAGAGGGCTCTTCTCGTCTTCAATGCGTTCTCTGCCTTCTTTGAACTGTTAATACCACTTCTAAAAACTATTCTCCACTATTCCGATATAGCAATGCTCACCGAATGCCTTCTGCAACATTTTATACGTTTCCACAAACAAAATTTAATGCAAGTTTTTGCAGCAGCAGACATTTCAAAATTGCCGGAATCAGTTTTAGCGTCTCACAAAGCCAAGCGTAACTCAAACACTCATGAATATTTTGACGTCATATTTCACACAGATGTCAAAAGGACAGTGCCAACAATCTAAAGAAGAAAAAAAATTGAAATTCCATAAGCGCCGGGAATTATAAATTGAAAATGGGTCTTACTTTTTGGACACAGTAGTATAAATTGAAACATTTTTTTTTGTTATTGCTATTTAATAGTGGAAAATTTTGTTAGTGTGAGGCTTAATGACAAGGCATTGAAGAATTTCTTACAACACGATGATTTTGGCAGACGTCATTAAGTATACCTAAAAAACCTTTTTCTTTTTATATGGCATGAAATATAAAAAAATTATCATATAGGAAATCAAAAGCGAGTTTTTCATGTCGTTATCTCATTTTTTAAGCTTCGTTAACCAGTAAAAAAGTAGTTAATAATGAATTAAGTTGCTATGTATAGAATAACAGTTATATACAAGAAAAAACGTCTTTATATAAAAACTTCAACAGTTTTTTTAATAATTTCTCATAAGCTTGTAAAAGAAGTTAATAATGAATAAAAAGTTGCGCAGTATAGAATAACTATTAATCATATAACAAACTATTATAAAGTGAAAGTATTCTTTATATAAAAAACTTTTAATCCTATTTTTTAACATATTTACATAATCTTGTAAATTTTTACAATATTTTTTAATGCTTGAATAGCAATTTTTAAAATATGAATTGCATTTTAGAAATACTATGGAATAATTATTTAGATTGATATTCTACGTAAAAATAAAAAAAAAATTCCAAAAAATAATTTTATTAGTTCAGTATATAATTTAAATACGATCAAATATTTATTGAATGACTGAACAGAGATCACGTAAGCTGCATTTAAATTCACCTTTGACGATGCCCAAAAAATTAAGGTAATATATTTCGATCGAATGATCTGAAAAAATCCATTCCAAATTTAGAACACATTTATTTATTATTATTTAGAACACATTTAAATAATAATTTATTTATAAGCCAATCTCTGCCATAGACATTATCGAGTATTCCAGAATGGCTACATTTGTTGTTCATTTTTTTGGAAATGAAAAAAAAAAATTTTTTAACTAGATTTCCGTTTTATGTAATTTATTTGATATTTTTACAATTAATAATCAACGTTAATTCAATTCTTACTTGCTATATTTATTATTCCTATTTTTTCTTTTTCTATCGCAAATATTATCCTAATTTATGTACTATGCAAGAAAATCTGATGAATCAATAATGGATCAATAGGCTCTGTATCTTTGAAAATCACTAGGAACCACCAAAAAGAAACCAAAAAGTTATCTATTTGTAATAAACAATAATTATTTATAAACAATTATTATGTTAAAACACATAGAGTGTAAAAAATGTAAAAAAAAAAAATTTATTCATAATTGCATTTTCATTAAAATAGATGTGCATTACATGCTTTCAATTAATGCATGAAAAATTATATTTGCATTCTTTTGGTTGTATTTTAATAATATTTTTCAAC
>BPLR01007531.1:0-188026 GCA_021605095.1 Caerostris extrusa
CTTAGTCCTATTACGTCATCGATATTAGAAATTGAAATCGTTTGAATTAAAATTCTTTTAAGAATAAACAGAGAAATATTAATCCGAAATAATATAAAAGGATTTAAAAACACAACCTGTTAAAATTTCTTTAAAAATTCCAACAATTATTTTTTTTTTTTAAGAAATGAATAAACTCGAAAAGAAAACATTATAAAACGTTTAGAATATTAGTTTGTATTAAAATCCTTTTAGAAAATATTCTTATAATATATTTAATGACAGAATAAATATAAAAGAATTACTAGAAGATTGATGTGGCTATAATTCAGATTTATAAAATAAATATTACATGTAAGTATTTTTAAAATCTTTAACGTCAGAATTTTGATTTAATATATGTATTTTCTAAAAGATTATTGAATGTTTTTTTTATAGAAGTTAAATCCTTAAGTGAGATGTAAATTATGCATTGGTTTAAGATTTTAAAATAATTTAAACTGTATATCAACCTAGATATTAGTTAAATACAGATGTTAATTCTAAAAAAATTTCTATATCATTGATGATTATAATGATATGTCTTTAGAATTTGAATTCAAATTCTTTTAACATAAATAATCTGTTAAATTCATAACGAACTAATTTTTTATCCAATGGCAACAATTTTTTAATATAAATATATATGTATATAGATAGAATAGAAATTAAAATTATTTTGTAAATGCAGCAATGTAAAGTTATTTTGTTTTTACTACAGTAAAGGATACAATTTAATTTGCATTCATTAAAAACTTAATTTTAATAAACAAAGTAAATTTAATAAGCATGAGGATTCTGACATTTTTTTAATATTTATCTTTAAATAATTTAATATGATATGAAAATGAAACATCAATATATTACATTCACAAATAGGGGGCCTGATGGCCGAATGGCTAGCTCTCTGGCGTTCTTTCGGTACCACAGGTATCGGGTTCAAATCCCGGCTTTGCCCATGGGTGTTGTGGTTCGGAATCCACTTTAAGCCGTGGTCCCGGTCCCTATGGGATCGCAGAGCGCTGCGGGGGCATTGTTACTCCGTGGCTTACCATCAGGTTACACGCGCCCCCTGGGTAATGCAAAGTGAGTAACATCGGCGCAGCCCTTATGGTGAAAGATCACGGTCTATTTTGCCGGCTGCATTATAAAAAAAAAAAACAAATAGTATGTTTTATCTACAAATAGTACTTTTTTTTTTTTGTTTTTTTATATCGACATTGAAATGTATAACAAATTTGTTTTAAAACAGATGATTATGCGTAATTTTTTGTTTTTGAATGTAAAAAATCAACAAAAACTTTAAATTTTATGTAAACCAACTGCTCAATTAATGATACAATAATTGAAAATGTATAATGGCATTAATAAAAGAATCTTATAAAAACATATCCTCAAATAGTTTTATAGTTGCTAAATAATTAAAGGCATCAAATAATTATATTGAGATGCTTTCACATATTCTTATGGAGCACAATTTAATTTTATTATGGATTATTTTTATTGTTAATTATTTAATTTAATTATTTTTTATTGATAACGCGTATATAAAATTAAGATTCCAAAACAAATTCGTAATATCTGTTGATATATCTTTTTAAAAATAAATAATAATGATATATTAATTTAAGTCTTTGTGAATTTTCTGAAAATAAAAAAACTTGTAATTTTTAGTAATTATTTCAGAATTATTTTATTAAAATTTATTTAAGCATTATTTTTATCAATATTTATTTAAACATAGTTTTTAGTCTATTTATTTAAACATTATTTTTAGTCTTTTATCATTATTTTTATATTTATTTATGCAATAAGTAATTTTGCTTCTGGTACAATAAAGAATATAACTGAACCATGAATGAATCCACAATTTGCCACCAAAATTCGAACGACATCCCTAATGGTGGCATCTGAGGCATTGCCAATGTCTTTCCTACCTTCTAGACTTAGCTAACGTCTTCCCGACTTGTACCTCGGAGGCAAAAGTGCGCCGCTGGTGAACATTATGGATGATTTTCAATAAGCTGACAGCATTGTTGTAGACGCTGTTTCAAAAAACTATGAGACGGTGGTGTTTGAGATGTTCAGCCTCTTGCTTCGTGAGTCGGACTACCTGGTGGAAGTTTTCCAGGTTTTCTCCCATACGGTACGCACATGCGGCGTAGTTCTCCCTAAAAGTCTTCCCGGAAGGCCATGCCGTCCTTCATCGACACGGAGCCAAGTCAGACTTCTGCCTACGGGTGATCGATCACAACAGATGCTGCCCTTTCCTTCCATCTATGAGTAGAGTACTCATGGGATGTCCATCTTGCACACAGCAGGACGCTGAGGATTAGACACATAACAAATTAGACTCCAACTGTAGGACTTTCAGAATAAATGTAGCGTGCTCATCCCCTGACATAGACCCGGAGGCCTTTTATTCCGTGATTCTGTTTTTGAAGGTCTAATTCAACATTTTGCTCTTTTCAAGTCGCTCTGTGTATCTTTAAATGCATTTTGACTTGGATCCAAACATCTAGAGAGCAGAAATACACAGTTTATAAAGTCCTGTGAGGGTACGTATTCCTTGATAAAACTATCCTTTAGAATATTACAATGTTGTTTATTATCAAGGACGGCTTGTTCCTCACTTTTATTGTTGTATGTTTTTGTATAGATGTATATTTTCTTTCTGGTTTTTACTCTGCAATTTTTTCAATTCATCTTTTGATGTTTATGTCTAATGATTTTTAGTCTTCTCGCATTTATTCTCACTTAAGTTCTTAAATATATTCATTTAAATTTTTTTTTTTTTGGGGGGGGGTAATAGAAATAACTTGGAAGCATGAACATTTATGCATAGCGAATGCTATTTTGATGGCTTTGTTTACAAACTGATTATATTTCTAAAATGGCCTTTGCTCTTTCTCCTTTTAATTTTTCCTTGCCTTTATACATATATATATGTTAATGTTAACAATAAATGTTATAAAAGTTGTAGCCAAATGTATTATCGCTTATTGAATTACTTACTAATCAAGTCTACAGTAAATTATGTATTTATTTATATGATTGTATTTACTTTATTTTGAGTGTTTCAGTCGAAAAGAAATAATATTTCACTCTCTCTTGTATATCAGCATGTAAACATATGAAGAAATTTTGACAATTTATAAAAAGACGTCAAGTTTGAAATTTGATTACACTCACTGATCTACTAAGGTCACCTTCTTTCACGTATACTTAACATTACTTATTTTTATCTTCGATGGAACAGATAGATGTTAAAAGCACGTGGGACAAATTCGGAAGACCTTGATTTACATCGTCATCAAAACATCTCAAGAGGAGAATTCTTCATGCCGGTTACTAGCATGTTTCTTCTTGTTACTCTGATATAAAAGCGAATATTTTTAAACAAAATAAATAACACATACGAATGTTAAATGTGTGTGTTTTTATTTGGTAAATAGATTTGACTTCAAATAAGTCATGAAAACCTTTTTTTTAAGAAGTGCCTAAGTTCTTTGAAAATTTAATACTAAGAAATTTAGTTGTGTATGTTTTATAAGAAAAGTGTTCCACTACTTGACCGTTGTGTGTAAGGCTGACAATCCTACTGAGTAAAAATATAACATCTCCTGTCTCGAAATTTGCTAGTAGGCAGACGGCTTTGACCCACTACGATGCTGTTGCGCCTACGATGATGATGATTTCACCCAAAGTTTCAAAATAAATAAAATTTAGAATGAAATATTTATAAGTATGTATGTATGTAAGACTGACAATCCTACCGTGTAAAAATATAACATCTCTGTCTCAAAATTTGCTAGTAGGCAGACGGTTTTGACCCACTAAGATGCTGTTGCGCCTATGATGATGATGATTTCACCCAAAGTTGCAAAATAAATAAAATTTAGAAGAAATATTTATAAGTATACAAGTTCCTTTAGCCGTAAAATGTCTTTTGCACGACTTAGTACATAATGAGTTCATAAATGATAAATATTAATATGCACAGAAACAACATTACTTTCCGGTAGTACTAATATATTAATATTATACAGCCAATAACGTAGTAATATAATTATAGTTTTTATATTTATTAAAAAACAAAAAATGTTTTCATGTAAGGGTTTATGTCTTAAAGTTATTTTTAATAGTTTGCAATTAACTGTTCTTCTTCATTGGCGCAACAGCTCCATGATGGGCCAAGTTCTATATAAGTAGTAAACTCACTTTACCCAATTTTTGTCACGATATCCTGGTCAAACTTAAGAATTTCTCTTGTCTATTCGTTGTCATGGAATTGAAGAAATAATTCTTCTTGGATCTAATTAAATAAATTATTCAATTACAAATAGCCGATTTCAAAAGAGAAAACGCCATACAGCTAAATTTTTATGTGACTACGAGAACATCTTAAAAAAAAAATTCATAATTTAAAATTTTTACATAAAGACCTTAATCACTTTTTCTTTTTAAGACTTTTTATAGTTTTACAATGTTTATGTTTGCCAAAAATACTAATTATGAGAATTAAAAAGCAATTATTAATTTTTATTTGATTGCATATGATTCATCAACAACATGATACAAATACATAAAGTATAATATATCTTCTGCAAAACATACATAGATTTAAAGTGTTGTTATTAAGTATATAAATGTCAAGTAAAAATTAAATTTATATTTATTATGATATTATATTTCGAAATATAGATTTTACTTCCTTCAAAGTGGATATTTTATAACAATATAAATTGAACGTAAGTAAAAGATTTCAATCCATGTTATCTTGTTGTGAGAATTCAACTAGTTCTTTATAAAATACATATAATAATTTCTACATAAAGTACACCTATTCACACACATGGTAAATTACAAAGCGAAAAAAAAAATTTCCATCTTACATGTATACTTTCCCATAGCAACACATAAACTTCTATTCATCAAATAATTTAGTTTTTCTTCTTTGAAGTTCGTTGAAAATGCACTGCAGTTTCTTTCTTATCTTTTTCTTTCACTCTTCTTCTTTTCTGAAATATTTTATCATTGAAATATTTTCACGTTTCTTTTTATTATGGAATTATAAATAAAACCCCTCTTTTATCCTCTTTCAGAAGAATTTTTATAAAAAAAAATCATTACATTTTGTTTCTTTTACATATTTTATATAAACAATTCAGCGAGTTCAGTGAACAGCTCACTGAAGAACTATAAATAAATTAATTTTGCATAAGTACGTGATCTTTGTTATTTGGTAAACAGTGGAAGGTAATAACCCGAATTTGGGGCGAAAAAATCCGATAAACTTCAACCTGACAACCCAATTGCCGATAAAGAGTTTTCTGTCACATATTCCGTGGAGTACACTTGGTTTTATATTACAGTGACTGTAACACTCGCCATCAGTGAAAATCGAACCCTCATTATTTTGAATGATAACCATTTCGCATTGCTACTGTGATATAGCATGTCAATGTGTGCAAGAAAAAAAAAAAAAAACATTCTTGTTTTTTGAAAATGAGTCAAAAAGTTGATTTCATCTGTGTTACATATAACGGTGTTAAAGAATAGAAAGGATTATCATCTTGATATCTTACAAGCAACTAACCAGAAAAATGGAAACCGTAAAATAAAGTTAACATTAACAATTGGGGCTTCGTGGTAACATACTCAACTAGCGGGATTAGGTCTGAATCCGTAATGGTAGCGCCCATCGCAGTCACTGCCTTCACAAACAAGGAGACTTAATGATGATGTGTGTAAAGAGTTTCACATCGATAATCAGGCTGCCGCTGGAATTTTCTGAATCATCTCCCATATGGCACCCAAATGCAGAACAATTATCCCTACAGGTTATTTCTGAAGGCAATGTTCTCCCCTCATCATTCGTACCATACATGAGGCCCAGCGATATTCACTAAAAAAAAATAACACAGAGCATACAACTATTTTACTTATTTCTAAGGTATTACATATAATTTGAAAGCAAATGATTTATATTGTACTTGACTATTAGGTCATAGGCCACATGTTACTGTAGCATGTTTGACGTTACCCAGGAAGCAAACAGGAGACCTATGAAAATACCTATATTTTTCATACTCAAGAAAGAGGAAAAGAGAAGAAACATTTTTAAGGAGAACATCCAATGAGTTATAGCCCTTATGGATTGAAATATATTCAAGTGCCGACTGCCCAAGAACAGGCAATCCGACTGCCCAAAGCTAGACTCTCTGTCTTAATCTTTAACACATCTACTCATTTTTATCAGCAAAATAACTATAGTGCACAACAAAAACAAAACAGAATCGTCCGATTTCCCTAAGTGCTCACGACGAATGAGTGGACTATATTTTTATAACTATTTTTATATTATTCAGATGAGGTATGGATTTTTAAAATCAGAATTTCTGGTATTTCCGAAATAATTCATTTTAAAACTGGGAAAAAGAAGAGTTAATACATAAAAAAAAGTTTGAAACAAATAAGAACGAAAAGAAACAAAAATCTCTCAAAAGCGGCGAATAAAATAATTGCACAACAATGAATCCTCCCCCATTTCGCCGTATTTATTTTACTCAATGTTAAAAAAGAAAACATCTTCCATTATATATCCTTTTAATAATTGAGAGATGAGACTGACGCAAACTTTTTCCTGGAAGGTGCAACTGTTAATCACCATTCATGGGTGACACATGCTTAGTTCAGAGAAGCACTGGAATGTTATCGCCGGGATGGGCTTCGAAGGTCGAACCGAACTCTTTCTTTTTTTTTCTCCCCCTTCTCTCTCTTTCATCTTGTTCAGCAGTAAATTTTTTTCACTCATGAACATCAGTTGCTAGGGTCTACAGAAAAGAATTTAGTTTGGTATCTTCGAAAACGTCAGATTTTGTTTATTTCTTAAAGGGTGCTGTTAATGATGCTCATTTAAGATAATTTTCAAGTAAAACAAAATAACAATAGGTCGGTGTAGTATATTTTATGTGAAATAAATAATTTTAAACAAAAATAAATAAATCATAATAATTTTTAAAAAACGTCTTAATTTAAAACTGTTGTTGATTTCAACTGCCTAATATTTCAACCAGTCTTTAAAATGGCGTATATGTTGCAGATTCAGAATTACTCAAAGTGCCACTACCAGAAAAATACCCTGCAGCCATATTGTGTCACTGCAACTTAGAACGAACACAAATGAAGCATTTGGTGGATCATAATCTACTACTCGAACCCAACTGTAGAGCTTTCCAACCTACTGATTTATCATACCCATCCCCAGCAGAGACATAGAAACTGAATTGAGATTCCTAGATCGGAAATACAACGTCACATCCATAGGTCATTTGGTCCATATATTAAAACTAAAACTAGAAATGTGTATGCTATAAATCAAAGACTTTTAATTTTTTTCAATGAACCCCTTTTTAAGATACTTTTAAATGAATAAAGAAAAATTGCAAAATAAACCAGTTAATGAACAAAACTTAGAAAAAAAATGTATGTTAGGGCATTAGATAAATATTTGTAATATTAAGTCACTGCTCGACAAAGTAAGCATGCTACACAATTGTGTAACTTAATGATACAGATGAGTTAGCAAACGATCTGTGAACTATACAGCATAGAATCTCTGTACACAATAAAGCCTCTGTCCTTTTGTCAATTGCTGCCTTAACTTTTAAAATACGGCAATGGTGAACATACGTGAATCTTTGCAAATATTTGTAATTTTTAAGCTAAATTATGCGCAAAATAAAGTAAAAAACATTAATAAATCGAATTAATGGAACAATTATACTCCCTGAACATTTAAATGCAACACCAAGAAGGAAAATTGGTAGAATCACGAAAATCTCAGGATTGGTAGACAGGCCTAACAATATGTAAATGATCAAAGTTTGAAGCGCTTAGCTCTTACCTGTGGAAAGTGGGAGGGCCTTCAGGGACATAAAGGCTGATCGAAAGCTAACTTTTACAGCTAATTAAAACTCCAAATTTCGAAAAACAATGGGGAAAATTGGTACATTGTCTCTCCTTCGTCGACGTGTGTGTCAACTTGTCACAAACCCAGAGGACCAGAATACTTGAACTCAGAAACAATGTTTTATTGCTTCATAAAAAGAATTAACAGAGACGCCAACACAGTCTAATGCTGTGTGTTCCAGTGGTGAACAACGGCGAACTTGAATCATAAAGTGCATTAGACAAATCTACACAAAAAGACAAATCTTCAAGGTATATAAGGATACATACACAAATCTTTTAACAAGCGAACCCTTTCTATTAGAAGATTTACTCATGGTGATCCCTTTACTATTGTAAGCGAAATTGGAAGACTCATTTCAATTCTAAGACGCCTCTGTGTCTGCACAAACAATCAAAAGACGCTTGCATGAATTTGGATTACAAGCTAGACGTCCAACTACTGATGTACCAATTACCACACAGCTCAGACTCAAGGCTAATATGGTACAGAGCAAGATGGCAATGCTGTTATATCCTCTTCAGTAATGGATCCCAGTTTTTGTCTCAGATGCAATGGTGACAGAAGACATTTCTGGAATCACATGGTCTATGCCACTAACAAATGAATATGAGGAAGATGTCAAAATATATGATAGGCAGATCCCATTAATCTTCATTTTTGTACACTAAATGTTCGACGTTAGACTGATTTCATTACTGATTCAGTAGTATAGCCCTTTCTGCGAAGTATCCCTGGAGTCATTTTTCCCAAGACATCGCCAACGTAGCTCATGTTGAACTAAAGAGCCTACATGATCTGAACATGGTCATCAGTATCTCTTAACTTTGCCTCTCATAAAAAGCATGTCTAGAATTTCATTGTAAAGAGAAACGTCTGCAAGGAAACCAGATGATTTATGTACTCAAATGAATTCAACATGATGGAATTTTCTTTAGGAAGTCATTAGCAATTTCATTGATGGTATGCGTGTAAGGTTTGCATTTCGTCATGAGATGATCATACTAGATATTAAATAAACTGAGTAGATTTGAATGTTTTATTTGTATTTTTGACAATTTGTGTATCAATAATTCATGAGAAATCATAAACATTTAAAATTCATGAAAGGAAATATTTCCTATGTAATACGTATACCAACGTAAAATTAAATACTCTAATTATTCCAAGTTTTATAACTATTGTCAGTATGTTTATAAATAAGCATATATATGACTGCTCATTAATGAAATTAAGAAACATTGAGCAATTATTTTTAAAATAAATCATTTTCATAAAATTTTTCGGGTTGATTAATAATAAGTCACTTTCTAGATAATTTGTAAGACCATGATTTCCTCGAGGCGTCATAGATTGGAGTTTTTTATGATCTATGATCATTGTTTGCAAAGTATATTACAGAATTGAATTTTATCAAACATAAAATGGCAAAATAAACAAAAAGTGAATCAAACGAATATCATTGATTAAAAAGAGTTTTAATCAGAACAAAATTCTTATATTTGAAATGAAATGTTTTCTACGAAAATTTTGCACACTAATTTATTTAAAATTAAAATAATTTCGGAATACTTTTTTTAATTCAGATTTTAATTTCAATAAAATAAAATTTAAACTTGAGGTATGTAGATAAAAATACATTTTTACAGGATTATTAATAATTAATTGTTCAATTTAGATTAAAATCATAGAAGGTATATTGCACATTCTATTTTGTAAATTGTTCTTGAAAAATTATGATTAATAACTTAATTAGAGATTTTTTTTTCAGTATCTCATTTTTTTTAGAGGGTTCAGTTATTAAATAAGTTAATTGCAACAAAAATGTAATAAAAAGTTTATATCAACTGTCAATCATTTATCGGAATGGGGTTTCGCAAGCAGCTTAATATTTATGGATAGAAATTTGATGACGGAATACTTCTTAAAACAGATTAAATTATCTACTAACCAAACCATTGAGAGTGACAAAAAATTAAATGACAAGCTATTACTCAACTGAGATCAAAGAAAAAAATAAAGATTTAGATACCTAAAATAGACCTTATCAATTTGCACTTTCGAAGAAAAATCGGGAGGAAAAAAAAAAAGCAATCTGATGCTTCCCCAGCGCAAATCAGATGAAAATCAGGGCTCAAAGGCCGATGCCAAGTTCATAAAAATATGACACGTGAGAACCAAAAACTACTTCTGGCCTTTCAAGTGTTCGCTTCCAACCGGGTAAGACGTGACTAGAATCGATTCTAGCCATCTCCGGCATTCTGTCAGTACCATAAATTCAAAGCGAACTTTTTACCCTCAGTTTTCAATGAATAATCTTCCCAGCTTTATCGTTAGCTTGCTCTTGATTTGCGCGACTTGTGCCCAAAACATTTGTCCGCAGTTCGAAGTCAATTCACCTTGCACATGCAATGAAGAACAAAATATCTTGATGGTTCAGTGCACCGGTCCTACACCAAGTCAGAAAATAGTCCAGGCACTGGAGGCACTGCAACCGACAGACACATGGGAGCTCCACTTAGATTACGTGGACATTGAAGAACTGCCAACCTCAGTAAGATCCGTTTCTTCTTTGCGTCTCACCAACTGCAATATAGGACGACTCCAGAAAACGACGCCTTTAATTTGGCCAAAGTTGAACGAGGTGGTTTTCGAAACCTTGAAGATCGCAGAGAACCCATGGTCTCAACTGAAAGATGCCCATGTCCTGAAATCGATAAAAGTCAGTGACTTTTCCATGATGCGTACCATTGGCCAGAACTTCAAGAGCGTGCCCGACAGTGTGGAGTACTTAGATATCAGAAAAACCGGGACAACTAGAATAGAAGCAGGAGCCCTGAGTCATCTGAAGAATTTGCGTTACGTCTTCCTCGCCGACATGCCTCTAAGTGAGTTCCCAAGGGAAGCTCTGCCGGCGGAACTGCCAAAGCTGCATACTTTCATCGTTGGGTAAGAATATTTAGTAATCATTTCTTTATTGTTCATTCTACTGTACGATTTTTTTCCTGTTATATTAAATGATGTATTGTTTTATTTTGATATCACAAAAATTAAATCTATTGTAAGTTGCACAAGTATAGGGGGATTTGTTATATTAAATAGTGTATCTGTTTTTATTCTGATATCACAAAAATTAAATCTATTGTAAGTTGCACAAGAACTGCACTGATATAGTAGAAGAGTGCAGCATTAGATAGGAAAACCTGCTACATTATATTGGTGCACCGAAATATAAAATAAACACCCCAAAGACTTTCATCCTCTTTCCTTCAAATCCAATACCAAGACTTTCTGGCATACTGATTTATAGTATCCATTTCAGGTGTGACGACGGGAAAGTTCCCATCGTCTTTCTGACATTCGTCTTGTTTTTCTTCAAACTAGTATTCATCAGTTCAAGAATTCCCTGTGCTAACAATAATGCCGATTTAGATCTCACAAAAATAATAATTTTCAGTTGTGATTCACAGTTTTAAATGCTACACGACACTGTATATAAAGGAAAAATAAATTCAAATAAAATCTTGCAAAGTTTTAATAAAATCTTATATAAATACTTCTTCTTCAATGGTGCCACAACCCCATAGTGGGCCAATGCCGTCTGCCTATTGGCAGATTCGAAACATGAGATATGTTTCTTTTTACAGGGCCAAGGATTGTCAAAACCCCAAAGATTACAGTCATATTAGAGCGGGACCTACGGTTTTAGGCGGATTTCGAACCACTACAAGAATCCATGACAACATCGGGACTCGAGCCTGGAACTTGTGGCAACGAGCACTAGTCACTCAACCATCAGGCTGCTTTACTTAAATCAAATCTTTAAAAATTAGAGCAAATAACAATATATATATATTAATATAATTGATACTTTAATTTTGCTTCTGGTTGCCTCAGTTGTATTTTTACAGCGTTAAATTTATAATTCGTTTCTTTTTTTTTAATATAAAAATAAGCCTTCATTTGTTCCCATTTTTCCATAATTCCAGAGTGTTTGATTTTTTTTTCTTTATATTTTGGTGCTATCAGTGAAAACAACCGCGAATTTCAATCCAATATTAACTTCCATTTTACGTAAATGAAATATATTATTTTCAGATTTGAAATGTCTTATTTCCAAGTAGTCAAAGAAGAAGCATGGTATAATTTGTGACGTTACGTAGGGTCTTATTTCAGTTTTTAGCATTATTAATTCGAAGCTATAAAAACCTTAATTTGTAAGTAAGATATAATAGATTTAATTCAAAATTACTAACACATTTTCTTAGTTACTGTAAAGGAATTGTGGCATGTTAACATTAAAAAAATTTGAATGAAACTTTCCTTGGCTAAAAAAAAAAAAGCTTGTTAAATATTTGAAATCACGTTTTAACAAAAAAATGGAGTGCAATGAGCAGCGTGACCATGTATTTTTTTATTCAAATGGGACATGTACAAATTGTAGATAATTGCGTGCATATTCAAAAAATTAATATCTCTTCTCAGTTTTGATTTGTTAATGAAAAGAGTAGGAATGAACACGCGAAAATAAATAATTTAGTTGGAGTTAATATTTTCCAGATGAACAAATTTATAATAATAACTTTAATTATATTAAACTTTAATTTAATACTTTAATTTAATTATATTAATATAACTTTAATTAAAATTTATAATAATAAATATCATTGGTGTTGATTTTAAATGAGAAATTTTTGGCAGGATTTCTTAAGATTTTCTTTGGTAATTAACATTCCTCTAAGAACTGTGACTTACGACTGGGTTTTTTCGATCATTCTCAATTTATAAGAGAAAAAAACTCCTTCTGTGGGTGCATTTGTACAGGGCAGACATAGAATATATTAAATGGAAATTCACATTCTCATTATACTGGTCGACAGTAATTTTGTTAAATGGTTAACTGTGGCTGTTTCTTCTCACTTTGCTACGCTAAAGCCGATTATAATCCCAAAAATTGCCCACAGTGCTTAGGTTTTTTTTTCTGTAATTTTACATACAAAAATATATATGCATTAAAAAAATTTTTTTTCCTTCTTCGTTGGCGCAACAGCCCCATGGTGGGCCGAGGCCGACTGCCTACTGGTAGATTTTGAAACAGGATTTCTTTTTCTTTTTACTGGGTAGGCTTGTCAGACATATGCCGAACAGTCACATGAGACCGGAACCTACGGTTTAAAGTGGATTTCGAACCACTACAAACATCCATGGCACCTCCGAGATTCGAACCCGAAACCTGTGGCACCGAACGCTAGTCACTCGACTATCAAACCCTCATAAAATGTCTATTATTAATTGCAATTCTAATGGAATGGAGGAAACTAAAGGGCCATTTTATAGACTGTTATTTATACATTACTAAAATGGCTGGAATAACAAGTAATACCAAGAAGATCATTGAATATCCCAACCTACATTCAGCTATCAGGCTCCGTCACAGTGACGAGCGGGAGTAACACTCCAATACGATCCAGTGCCACTTGAAAATTTACTAAAATAAAAAAAATAAAAAAAAAAAAGATATATTTGTAGGCCTACAGAAAAGGGAGCTTATGAAGGACCATGGCTTGAGGTAAACTTGAATAAGGTTGAAAAAGCTTGAAAGAGACATTGAATTCTTTTAGAATGGTTGTAACTGAATTTCTTACTAATAGAAAAACTAAGAACAATTAAAAAATATTTTTAGGACTCCTTCAAAATTATAAAGCTCTGGGATGTATCATGTCCCTAAAAATACATTTTATAAATTCACGCTTGGACTTTTCAGAAAATCTCGCCGCTGTGAGTAATTCAACAAGATATCTCAACAATGGAAACATGTTATCAGAGAAAATGGAATCCAAATATACTTGCAGATTATTACTGAACACTAAAATGGAATCTTCTTCATGTAAAATACTCTGTCGATAGCCAACTGGCTAGCGCTCTGGCCTTTGGTACCACAGTCTTCAAGCTCGAATTCTGGCTGTGGCATGGATGTTTGTTAGTAGTTCGAAATCCACGGTAAACTGTACATCCCGGCCCTAATTAACCCAAAATGTGCAAAACGAATGACCGTAGTGCGACAAATTAAGCAAAATACAGTACAAATTCGTTAAAAACTACTTTTTGATTTAGATTAATACGTGTAAGTAAATGAAATAAAATTAATCAGTACGTACTTTTTAATGTCGCCTTACTAAAAACACCTTATTGGTTTCATAAAAATACTAGGCAAATTTGAAATCAGAGCAAAATATTTCTTTGTCAAATAGCCATTCTAATCAATTTAGCATACAAAAAGTTAAACTTTATTGATCAGTGTTATGTGTGAAAATGTTTGAAAATTCCTACCAATATATTTCCCAGCTTTCCATTCAGTTACTTTTTGCAGTGTAATGTAATACGAAATAAATGAATACTAATCAAATACTTCTGTATCTTGGTTAAAATTAATAAATCTCCTTTCTGTAAAAACATACCCATTACATTGAATTTCTTCCCACTTAAGTATTTTGGTTAAATTCCTCCATTCAAGATATTTTTGATTCCTCAAAGAACAACGTCCACTGCTCCAAATATTCTTTGCTTAATTTACAGAACTCAGTGGCTGTGTTCCCCATATATTCTTTGTCAGCATCATTGCTTCCACTTTCTTGCTCGCTTGGAAATAGAGAGCTTGCAAGCTTTTGACTGCCTTATATAAGTACGAGACGAGGGCCTGAATGGCGGAGTGGCTAGCGTTCTGGCGCTCGGTACCACAGGTTTCGGGTTCGAGTCCCGGCGGTGCCGTGGATGTTTGTAGTGGTTCGAAATCCACTTTAAGCCGTAAGTCCTGGTCTAATAGGATCGTAGAGCGTTGCGGGGGCATTGTTACTCCGCGTCCATGGCTTATCTTCAAGTTTCACGCGCCCCCTGGGTAATGCAAAGTGGTAACTTCTGTGCAGCGCTTGCCTTAAGGCATCCAAGACCAAGCTGTCTAAATGTTTGCCAGCTGCATTCGAAACAAAAAAAATATACGCACGAGACGCATTGCACAAGCTCACATGCTGTTAGCCAGCTATGACAACATATGAGCTTTGTTTATAATCAGATTTTTATCACTTTTTTTAAACTTTTATTGTGGGTTGCTCATTTTCTGAAAGCAGGATACTTCGGTTTCCCAAAGTTGTGCTGGAGGGGAATAACAAGATAAGCTAAATAAAAACGGGACGGTCCCGTTCAAAATGATACTATTGCATTTGCTCGTTATTTTCGAATGTCGAGCATTGAAGCGAAAATTTATTGGCTACTTGGACAGTAGGAAATGTAGCAGAGCAAGCGGAAAGGAAAATAAATGAACTAGAACGACTATTTATGTAATTTGAGAGTGTCTATTACTCTTTTAAAATGCAGAGGGCTCCATCAATCCTTACATTCTTCTCTCGTGCTAAAATATCCCGACAGGACTGTGTGTGACAAATGGATAAATTCGGGATGGCATGCACAGCTAAATTTAATATTAATATAATGATAACGGATCAGAATCGTCAAATTTATGATAGCTCGTCAGTAATATTTCTTTTATTGGGCAGAAAATACATTGTTATCCTTTACCTTCTAAAAAAAAAAAAAAAGCACTCCAAGGTTAAAGGGTAAAATACACATTCAAATCCTTGGTTTTTTTCAAATGGCGGTCATTTTGACTTATGTTATTTGCCACTAGAAAGACAGACGATTTACATAATTCAGAGTCCTCATAGGGAATTTACTACCCTGCACACATAATTTCTCTTAGGGACACGTGGAAGATTCACACCCTCCTCTAGCCTAATGGAATAACTTTACGGCCTACATATTTATTAGGGATAAGCACAGAGGCTTTTAGTTCAACTTCAATTATCGGCTTCTAACCTGGATCCCCATATTAGAGAAATTGCAACGCAGTAGATAATTTACAGCCATGCACACATAATTTACACTCTTAAGGGTCGCATGTGGAAGATTCACACCCTCCTCTAGCTCAACGAAATAACTCTCCGACCTACAAATTTATCGTACCCATCAGCGAGATAAACACAGAGGCTTTCAGTTCAACTTCAATTATCGGCTTCTAAACTGGATTCCCATATTAGAGGAACCACAATGATGATTTCGGTCCATCTTAATCTCAATACTTGGATAATAAATAATGACCTTTCAATACATGTAAACTAATAATGTTTTGATAACATCAATAAATTACTACTTGTTGCTTCTCTAACCTTGAAGATCTAACCTTATCTTCGCATATTATTTAACAGAGCTGATTAAAATCTATAAGATCGATCTCTTTCGTATCCGGTTTTATCGAATGAAGGAGATCTTCCTATTTCATAACCCTGCATTAGAGCTCTTTTTTAAAGGATATTTATAATGCTAATCTGTATCAAACGCAGCATCACTTTCTCTTATCTGATGGTTGTAAGCGGTAAAAAATTTCTGCGTTTGAGGAGATGATCACATTAGTATTCTTATCAACCGGTTATGAAGTGTTTACAAATCACATGAGTATCAACACAGTTTGTAAAATAATTTGTAAGTTTCCCAAGCATTCAAGGTCCCAAAATTGAATTCCAAATGCATACACGGAACATCTTTTGACAAATGGTTTTGTGTTTATTAGCACGTTTTTTACTTACAACTAGTATTTCAAGTAATTGAATTGTGGAAAATTATTAAGGTTTGTGGATACTATTTAAACTAAATAACGAAATTGTCAGGTAAAATTAATTCAAATAAACTTTTGGAACATATATGTCACTTCTTCTTTAAAATCTTCAGTGATAAACTTATAAAAATCAGCCCTGAAGGAATACGAAAATGTAGGTGGATCGTCTACACTAGTAAACATTTCAAAGCTATCCGAATATTTAATTGGAGAAGCTATGCCAACAACAGTGAGAGAAGAGTCCTATAAGGTTATGATTGGCATTGAGTTGTTGAACTAGCAGTTAGAAAAATCTCTAGATTATAACTGTGTGGTATGCAGGTTGGGCAGCCAGATTGTAACTGGGTGTGATCGGGTTGAGATATTTGAGGCACAGGTTGGAAAATTCACAACTTTATTGGCAACCACACAAATACCACACAAGTACAATTGGAGATATACAATATTTAAAAAAATATATTAAGATGTGATTAGTTATATGAGACAGCACATTTAAAGAGATATAATTATAGATTCCACTTCTGAGTCAAAACTCCATGTGATTAGAATATTTACTCTGCAGACTGTATATTACAACTGTAGTCCATGCATGTCGTAAAAGGCGACTAAAATGGGTACCCAGTGCCCGGGGTATATCCGAATGGAGTAGTCAGACTTCTTCCTTCGAGTGCCGCATGTCTTTTTGCCGCAAGGTGAAGGACAAAAAAGAAGCTGCATTTTTTACCCTTTATCATGGACTTGGTCTAGATGTTGCTGTCGACCAAGTGAGATAAGAAACAACAAACAAATCCGATACTCGAATAAGCGCAGGTGCGCAAAATATATTTCTTCTTCGGGTCAGAGTCTGTAGGTCAACTAATGGGCTAGGAAGAGTTAAATATATTTACTCTCGGGATAAAAGACTATAAATGAAACGTTTCTCAGCGGAAGAGCAGGTTGCGCTGTACTTCTTCCCGGGGGGAGTCTCGAATCCGACTAATCATTTCTTCTGAACACCACAGAGGCTACTCTTGCCATTGTGTAGGAGGAAGCACGGTTAAATAACTGATAAAATTCAGCTTGGCCATGTTGCTATTATTTATTCTTCTAATCTAAATTGGATATCCACATAACTAATTCGAAATTGATCATCTTTTTTGGATAAACTCTGGAAAATAGTTGATATAAAGTTCTATCAGATAAAAAAATATAAATTTATATAAGTTCTTGAAGGTGGTCAATTGAGCCTTATCAGTTAGAAAAAGATACTGCGTTTTAGAGGATTTATAAATAAATTTACGTTATATTTGTATAGTAATATATTATAGGTATTGTAAATTAATAATTGTATTTGATCAACCACGTCAGTTTTCTTGCAAAGCTTCAGCATAATTCAAAATAAACGTGGAAAATTTTAGATAATCTCAAAGACCGAAGAAAATTAAACAATTTCCTAGCTTATTTTTTAAAATTCAATTTCAATTTAATTTGCCTGAATTATTAAAAGATTCCTGTTTTCGGAAAAAAAAAAAAAAAAAAAAGATTTCGTGAATTTCAATTATAAAATTAACATGTACCTTTCTTGTGTTATTGATTGATTGATTCACAATGACATAAAAATAGCAAAAATATTTTTTTAAAAATTGATAAACAACATTTTAAAATTATTTCGAATTATTTAAAAAACTGCATTAATTATTTTTAATTGCAATTTAAAAAATTGCTCATTAATAAAAATTTATAACAATACCTCTAATTCTTTATAAAGTGTTTTTCTGATTTGGTAGTGATTTGTAGATCCAGCTCAAAAGAACATTGGGACACCAGGTAAACGAATGAAAAACGGGCTGCCTTATATTTTGATATATATGATTTTTATCTTATCTTTAATCTAAATAAATATAAAATAATTAGGAATGAGACCTCTGATTTGAAGGAGCCCGGTGTCTACCAGTAATGACAAATGGTTCAAATAGCAGTGGACAGTAGCACACCGTTTAAGCATAGATGGAATTTGAAGTTTCCTTCTTGTTCCTTTCCAGCAATTTGTTCAAATAAATAAATTAATAGTTAGTTCTCATTAAGATTTGATCCTATCCTCCTTTATATTATCTAGTCAATGTAAGGATCTGAATGGTTAAAATATTTTCAATAACTCGCTTTTTATGCATGAGATTAATTATTTTGAAGGATAAAATCTTTGCCGGTAAATATTTCTTAAACAGAAAAAAAGATATTTTTTACTGACCAGCAATCTGATGATCATCATGTTGATGATGACCAGATTGCTGGTCAGTAAAAATATCTTTTTTCAGTTTAAGAAATATTTAACAAAGCAAAATGATCCTCATGTTGATGATGATCATCAGCATGATGATTGAGTCAAGTTGTCAAGTAATTTTTATCAAGTACCACTGCATAATTTTTTTTAAATTTT
Organism: Caerostris extrusa; assembly: GCA_021605095.1. Lineage (NCBI taxonomy): Eukaryota > Metazoa > Arthropoda > Arachnida > Araneae > Araneidae > Caerostris > Caerostris extrusa. The sequence goes on from BPLR01007531.1 coordinate 19,075, forward strand.
ATAATAAGTATTCTTCAATATTGTCCGATTTTTAAGACTCTTTGCTTCAAAGGAAGTTACGATGTGCTATTTATTTAATTATTTTATTACATAAAAAATAAATTCAAAAATTCGAATATACATACAAAAGGAATTTGCTTTTAAAAATATACACATTTCAAATTTTTTTTATCATCATTTTTTTAATATAATTTCTTGTACTTTAAAATGTCTTTTACCATTTAAACTAATAACTTGGCTACCAAGTACGTTTCTGAAGTTGCATTATTCTAGCATTTTTATTCCTCTCGTGCATTAGGACTTATCCCCTGAATCAGATAATTATTATAAGGTACTACTCTACGCCAATTTTTATCCCTGGATCAGTTATCTAATTTCCAAAATATATTTGTATAAATGAAACAAAAGTTTGGTATAAAGATAATGCTCAAATGAGAAAAAAATAAGTTCCTGTTTCCTGAACGTAATCAATATATTTAAAAAATCATACGTAATCGAGTTATGCAACTCTTTCAACATTCACGGTACATATCCTGATGGTCATCAGATTTATCAATAATCTAGGCCTTATTCATCAGTCAGTTGTTCTTATCTTAACTGATAACAGATAAATATATTGAGAACATAATTTATTTTGACCTCAGTTATTAAATATCTTTAATTATTACTTAAAAAGAAATGTTATGTTTAGAGAGCGCAATTATCAATTTTCTTCTACCATAATAAACAGGTTTAATGACTGCTTATGCAGAAGACCTAATTTTCTCACTGTAAAATTAATGTACTTAAACTTATCTAATCAAAACTTTATAATAATCTTATATCATCAGATAATGTAATAAATAGTGTATTATTAAACATAAGCAAAGTTTTCATTTAAAAACCAGGCTGATTAAAAAGTTAAAAAAAAAAAAAAAAAAAAAAAAAAATCTAAACATAATTATTGAATATGATTTTAAAAATTGGCTTATGTCACGTTTTGAAGATAATAAATTTGCTATTCATTTCGATGAAGAGAAAGCAGAGTATAATTACTATATAAGTTTACAGCTATATAGTAATGATATACAGTTATATAAGTTTATACAACTGTAATAATGTACACTTATAGACAAAAGCATGGATTTTTTTTTTTTTTGCAGTAATACTTAAGAAATTCCCCTGAGAGACATGAAATCATATAGAATATATCATAATTTGTATTTAACACATAAAATATACCGGTGGAAAAAAAAGAATTTTTATGCCAAAAAGCACCTTTCTCAAAACATTTCACACGTTTCTTATGGAATTTAAATTAGGGAAGCACATAGGTTAATGCATTCAACCAACTTCACATTCAGCTGCTCTTCACATCACAAACCCAATGTGATGTGGAGTTATCGTCCATAAAAATTAAGTCAGCAGCAATGGCATTCAACGTATTCGATGGCAGCATTGAACGATTCAAGTTGGTACAAATGTCCGTCTTTCTAAAAGGGAGAACACTGCACTACTGAGCTATTCCTATGAGCATGCGCGCTAGAAAGAAAAAATATCGGACGATAAAAAAATGTTACAAAAATTCTCTAACATCAATTGGACATCCGTAATTGTTCTGTAACACTAAAATAATTTTCATTAATAAAGAGGACATGACATATTGATGATACATCCAGTCATTTTAAATCAGTGTAAACGGCACCAGCAATAGAATGCAACGTCTAGGATGATGAGCGAATGTGCCACCTTTATGAATGAGTTTGGCCACAGTAAACTGTTACATCTGATTTTCTAAATCCGTACGCAGTTCAGCAGTAGTCTTTGTCTGTAGAACAAAACAATGACCATCCTGAATTTTTTTTTTTTTTTTACTCAATGCCACAGTTTCCTTAGCAATACTATATTTTGGGAAATTTTCCAAACAGCATGATACCAATTCTAGGATGCAATGCTTTACTTTCTCAAACTGACCGATTCACATACTTCTTAAGTTGTCCACATGATTTCTTCTAGTCCTTACTTGTGCAACTTGCATGAAATTTCAACAAGGCATCCTCAATACAGATCTGCATATTACTTAGCAAACACTGAACCAACTGAGCAACAATGGTCTTATTTTCAACTTCACATTCTCAATTATGAAGCCATATTTTCAATATTTGCAAATAAATTAAAAACTCACTGTTTGTTTCAAAATTGCAGTTGTGTTTAATTTTTGCACTTTAATGTATTCATGTTTGTTAATTCATTCATAAGCAATTGGTAATTCGCCAACTGGTAATCATTCGTTTGGTAATTCACCAACAATACATCCTCTTACATGAACAAGTCAATTAGCATTTATTTAGATTTAAATAATCTATCACTTGTATTACAATTGTGACATACAGATCTTTGTTAAGTATAAATGATTTTAATCATTTCAAAAAAATATTTGGACATAAAATGATGAAATATTTGCACACAATTTTAATTCTTTTGTTTTAACCACATTAATTTTATTAAAAGCTATAATTTTTAAGTACCCTTACATTCCATTTGATAATCAAATAAATATTCCACCTTTAGTTTATAATTTATATTAAAAATATCCAATAAAAAAACTACATTTCATTTTTGAAAATTTGAAAATTAATAATATTTCTATGAATATACTGAAAAATATATTCATAGAAATTGAATTCCAGTAAATTTGAACAGTTATACAATATACTTATAAGTTTCATTAAAAAATAATAATAATGTAGTATGTTTTATTTTATTTCTTATTTAAGAAAGAATTAATGATCTAGATATATTTTAAAATTTAAATAACATATGACAAAAGTCTTTTTATCCTTATCAATATCCATTTTCCTTTGAAAAAAAAAAAAAAAAGAGTTTTAGGTCTTAAAATCCTGCAATCTGTTATATTGGACAGTACAGCATTGCCATGTATGAAGCAAAATTTAAAATGTTTTAGAGATCCTTGTTCTACAAATCAGTTGAAAATGGTGACAGGACTGTTGAAAATATTTCAACATTTTTTTAAATATTTCTGCACAGATTTTTGGCACAAAAAATAGCTAATATGCAATTTTAAATATTTAATTAAGAAAATTAAGTTGTATTCTTACTGTTCGTATTTATTTTGAGAGAAAAAGCTATGTAGTTTTTCAGTGCCCTCTACATTGGACAGTAAAACATAATCAGTTAATTATACTCTCATTAATACTAATAAATTTTTATTTTCAACAAGTAACATTTGTTTATAGCATAATGTTCTGCTAAAAATGAAGTCCATTTACACTACCCAAATCCATTATGCTATATGTGCCAATAATTTGGTTAATTTTTTTGAAAATGACTTGATATAATGTTAGGTAGAACCTTTTAGAAGATTTATCTCAAATTAGAGAAAAATTGGTTATACAAATATGGTCTCAGATCTCAAAAAGATACAGATATGATACAATATTTTCTTTATGATTTTTAAACATAATTTTTTAATTTTATTAAATAATGTTTCTCAAGACCAATTTCAGATACAGTCCATCTTTTCCAGATGCCTTATAGATAACATTGAATCTGAAATTGTAGCAGCTGACTTCAAATGAAAGTGACAAGCTTTTTAAAAATAACAGTTTCTTTCTATTGACATAAATAATTAATATACATAATATAATATCTATCTTTTCATGAAATGTTGTACAATTATTCATTCCCATAATTATTTTATGTATTTATTTATCAGAATTATGTAAGTCAATTTATTAATAATTACTGAATATAAAAATAATTCATAATATTGAATTTTTCAGAAACACGCTCATTTCAAAACTGGAACCCAACTTTTTCGAGAACATGCCCAACTTAGAAGTCTTGATGTTAAATGGCAATAAGTTTTCATCATTAGATTCACAGTTATTTATGCCATTAAGAAGTCACCTAACCCATCTGGTAGTTCAGAGTAAGTGTATCTTCAGTTTTAAATATCAAAAGAATATAAAATGCATGTTTCTTAAAAATTTACACATGCAAGCTTTAATTTTAATTGTAAATTTAATTATCGACAAACCTTATAAATAAAAATTTGCATATTTTGGGTTAAAATAGATTATGTTGTTTACTAAATGTTGTTGTAAAAATTTTTACTAAAATGTTATTTAAAATATATTTCAATAATTAGGTTAATTAATGTATGTTTCAATGAAAAAGGCATATATTAATTATATGTAGTTAAAGTACAATCAAAACAGACAAAAAAAACTAATTAAAGAATACATGAATAAATCTTTACAATTTTTTAACATATTTAAATTAAGGAATTAATATTTTGTAAAAATTTTTTAACATTTTAAAATGTATAGATTTATAATAAATTATAATATGCTGATAAATTACTTAACAAATTTATAATAAATGACTTAATTTTTTTCACGAGAAAAATTTTAAAAATGAAAATATGTAAGAACTTATTTATTTACAACTTTTGAATTATAGTTTAAAAAAATAAACTTTATTGACAATATATTGCTTTTAATCCGTTAATGTTTTTAGTTTTGAATCTTAAAATTTATTAAATTTTTCAACATTTTATTTTAGGAAATCCTCTTCAATGTGATTGCAGTCTTCTTTGGCTTAATGGAAGTTTCCAAAACAGAAGAACTATTAAAGTTTTAGCAACTTGTTCAGACAACTCTATACAAGAATTGAAAGAAGTTATGAAGCTCAATGAAAACGAGTACTGCTGATAAAATATATGAAAAGATCATATTTAAAATGAACTGCCTATTTGTAATATACATAGCTAACATCTGCATGATTTGAACTTGTGGGTATTGTTTTTATATAAAGAAAGCTGGAACTTATATCACCACCAAATTGTTTTAAATAAAAATCACAACTATTATGTGCAACTTTGTTTTAATGCATGCATAAATAAATCACCAGGAATATATTAGTTTTGTATGCGATAACAAATTTATAAATACATCGAAGTGAGGCATCCAAAAAATTTTACATGAAATAACAAAGTCTAAAGAAATACAAAAGTTATAAAGAAAACACAAATAAATCTAGATTTCTGCAATATGAAATAATATTGTACCTTTTAACAATATAGTTTTATGTAATAAAATTATTAAAAATATAAAATATTCTCAAATTAGCTTTCAAATTTTCAGATATAAATACTTTCTAAAATTAAATACTACAATATCAAATTTAAACAGCATATAAATAAATTAAGCATTTCATTTTTAGAATGACTTCATAAAATGCAGGAAATATTGGCACTGAATTTATTTTATTGATGTTTGTATTAATTACGAGCATTTAAACAAAAAAGTTTTTTCATAGAACAAAAACAATGCAAATGTATGTAAGCTTAGTGAAAATGAATTCTTAAAATTACCAAGGAAGACAGTGCAATTATTTTTGTACAAACAGTAGCTTTATACATTTGAGCAAGAAAAGCTTGTTCACTCATATAAATTGAACAAAAATATTACAGTTATAATATATTTGCAATCTATATACAAAAGAGATTGTTACATTTACATCATTAAAAGGTTTTACTAAAATCTACTGTAGTTCAGTGGGTTCATGTAATTTTATTGGTAGCAAAGATCCAAACAGGACATGTTGCATTACTGGAAATTTACAAAGTACCTGCACAAAAAAAAAAAAAAAAGACATTAGAAAATAAATTTTAAGTCTAATTACAAATTCACTACTAATTAACAATATAATTTAATAATTCTCACATCCAAATTTTACATATATATGCTTAATGTAATATTCATGCTTTGGAAATATAATTAATTGTTTCGATATACACGATGCACATAAATTATCAGTTTCTGTACCTCATAACTCTTCAATAAAAAAATACAAAGAAAAGACAACAATTAAGTAATAATTAAGTCCTACTCAAAATTTTTTATGTAGCAATACTGTGGTTGTAGTGGTGTTATTTTATGATGTCTACAAGAAAATGGGCAAGCAAATTAAGAAATTAAAAATGGTGAGTACACAAGAGTATTGATTTGGTTTGTCAATGTACAGTAATTTTTGCACTTTAGACTAATTTAGACTGGGATCTACAGTTTGATAATGTGGATTCTGACCAACTAACAAACATCCATCCAAAAGCTGCTAGAATTCGAATTTGAAGCCTGTAGTATCAATACACACAAGGAAGGAAGTGATTTGCATACTACGTTTTTTTTTCTAAAACAACACACTATATTGCTTCAGGAATAATGTTTTAATAAGACATGATATCTCTACAGGATTGTTAGTTAAACCAATTTCAAAAAATGGGGGTGTGTTCCTATTTGCAATTTCAACACTCCATGAAAATCAACGAGATGAAAAATTTGTAGCCAGATATACCCCAAAGTATATGAAAGGGTTCTGCCTTGCCTGCAATATAGAAATTATGTAAAATGTGCAACTGTATAACAAAACACATAATTTTTTTGCTCACAACATTTTGGTTCTAAATGACGATAATGAAAATCATCATCATAAATGGTTCTTCAATGATGAATTCACTTTTCACTTGCCAAGAAAGGTAAATAAATATAATTGTAAAATGTGGAGTATAAAGAAGCTTCATACATATCAAAAATTGGAAAGAGATAGCCCAAAAGTCAATATTTAGTGCTATATGGAAGTTTTTAATTGTTGAGCAAATAATAACCTGGGTGACTTACTTAAGTTTTTAATTGTGTGCAGTTTCTGAGCCCAAATACCATCAACCAGATGTAATATTCCCACCCTCATTTGGTCAAAAATTGTACATGGGTTCCAAGGCAAACTTTTCCTACAGATGGTGTAAATGAGGTGGACCACTTCCATGGCCTTCAAGATCATCAGATATCATGATGAACTTTCCCTTTTAAGGATATGTCAAAGATATTGCCTGTCCAGATGTATTACTGTAATTTAAATTGTTACAGAGTAAATGTCGGAGAACACTTAAGTGGGAAATTGATGTATTATATGTCATGAAAGGCAGCCTCAGGGAAGCTGTTTATTTGGACAATTATTATAATATTTTTAGTTGTGCATTATAAAAATGCAATAATTTTTTTGTCATATTTTTATTTGAAAGTTATAAGGTATGAAAACTTCAGCAATTTATGTAGTTGTATACAAGAGAAAATGAAGTAGGAAAAATTAGTTTGTATTATATAATACCTCAATGAATTAATTTTTATACATTTTGCAATAGATAAAAAATAATGTTTCAAAACCCTTTACACGTGTTTAAGCATATGTGTATTTATTTCATATTCATGAAAAAAATTGGGTATATTTTTATGAAAAAGCTCATAATGACTTCTTAAGAAATTTCACAAAAACTAAAAATAACTCATCCATAAAAAAGCTGTAATAATACAAAAAAAGATTGTTTTGTGACTTACAATAAGTAAATTTTTTTCCCAGCAGAATAATATAAAACAGTCTTGGCAAAGACACAGAAAAAAAACTATTGCTACTATTATTTGTAAAATGCATATATAAAAGCTGTCAGATGTATTTTTTAATGAACCATCATTAAAATTGAACAAAAATATATGAAACACATTATTATTCTTTTAAAAGGAATAAAATTAAATAAAAAGTCTTGCATCAGTAATTTATTCATATATATATATATATGCCAAATACAAGTTTATAGTTTTTCTTTTAAATATTTAGTTTTGAAACACTGAATTTAAATTTAGAAAAGATGACATTAAAAAAAAAAAATGAAAATGAAAATAGTATGCAGATAATTCCAGAGCCTATCACTAATACATCTAATTAAAAACAAAATATACATACCTCATTTTTATACATTTTAATTAAACCAGAATTAACTTTTTCCCAAAGTGGAACACCACTGATATTCCACAATTGATTTGAATGCTCAGAAAAGGGACCAGTTTTAACCTTAATAAAGAAAATGAAAATAAATGCAAACATGCTAAACATCAAATCTAAAAGATACTACAATAGATGATTACAATGATGATACTACAATAGATGAAATATAAACACTGGGCAAAAAAATGCAGAATGTAACAGAACATTACAAGAACGCAGCTTTATTATCCTCAATATTATTTTATCAAGGATATATTCCAGATTAATATCTATGTTTTTATAAATAATTTCTTATCACATTTCTTTGCTTCACCATCTAAAAGCTTTTTCAAAATTTAGCAAAATAATTAATTGGTTAGTTATTAATTTAATTTCAAAATGTCTACACTATTAACAACACGATTTAGTCAATTTTATCTAAATCCCCCTTAAAGAAATTTTTTTTTTTTTTAAATAGATTAATTAGTAAGTGTTTTTTTTTTTTTTTTTAGTATAATAAAATAAGAAATTTGACATTTCTTTAGACTTTGTAATTTTCAAAAGGGGAGGGGATGAAATGCCATTTTTAAAGCCTTAAAATTTGGCTCGATAAAATTAGATCCCTGTCTTTTTAATCTCTGTATTTGCCTTACTTACATTTGGCTACAATTGGGAATATACATATTTAGTGGCAATAAAAAATTAATTTTATATTTTATTAAAACAATTACTATTAATAATTTTTCATAAGTTTTGACTAGTCATCAAATAAAATAGTAGAAATTCATTTACTTTCTTTGAATATAAGTGTTCTAGTTTTTAAAAGTATTATAATAATATAATAGCTATTTAATCATGCTTCAAAAATGTATGCAATTGGAATTAAAAATTCATCTGATTTATTTTATTCACATCTTTCACAACAGCATTTTCGCTGTCTTCATCTCTAACATTGGCGATTTTTGACCTATTAGATTCATTCTTTTTTCTACAGCTCTAAGTGCTACTCTTCATTTAGAGTCAATTGTGGTCTGATTGAATAGTCTTTTTTATTAGGTGGCATTGCAAATTTAAAAATAAAAATCAGAATGAAACTTCAATGAATTCTTTCCTCCAACCTCACACTGGTCCAGGCTAGGCACTCATATGACTATCAAATTTCAAACATCCAGAGATGGGAAGTGGAGAATTGTGTTCAAAAGTATGTGTTGAAAAACTCAGACAAACAACAGTACAAAAAATAATGTTCCCCATAAAAAATTCACTAACCACAAAAGTTGCCAAATTGGTGTAAAACCCAATTTATCCCAAACTGTATAATTTTTAAATGAACATGAATGTAATTTCCATGGGGTAGGGAGGAGTAGAATGTCACACATTTTCTGATCTCTAAATTATTTTCACTAATGTTTGATAACATTATTTGAAAGACGTTTTTTTCTTTTACGTAAGCCTGAAGTGACATTGTGCAATGGTCAAGCATTTTGTCTAAAAATAATCATTTTATACACATTGCTTTCTAGCAGACTTGCAATTTTTTAATTTTAAAGTCAATTGCTCACATTATTATATCATTATGAACCACATTTCTGCCATATAAAGTTGAACAACTAAAGTTGAACTTGAAGAAAGTTAACATTTGAGTTGCATTTTAGTATTCTGCAAGCTTTTTTCATGTTGTTTTTATTTGAAAACAGAGAGATACAAATAAACAATAGTTTATGTACAATGTGTATATAGATATAATAAAATTTCAATAAAACCTACCTTATTAATAAATTTGATGCAACCCATAAACATATAATCCTTTGCATAAATTTCAGCAATCCCTTCTTCAGGAAAAGATCTTGGTTCAAGACGTCTATTACCTTTAAAAGAAACACCTATCATTAAAACATTGGATAATTTAAAATTTATGTTGGCATACAATTTTTTTGTAAAAATGCAATTAATTCCTTAATCAATATTAATCCTAATTTTTAAAATTTATTTGTTTAATTTCCTTGTTTTTTAAAAAATACCAAATATGCATTGTGTTAAATAAAAAATATTGCTAAGTTATAATAGATTATTATTTTCAAAAATTATCCTCAATCAGTTGACTATAAAAGTTATCACAGATGTAGTTGGAGTAGTTCATGCTTCTTCTTTCTTGCAGTTAACCAGGTTTTTTTTTTATCATTATAATTTATTAACAACTTATCTATATGCTGCCAGCATTTATTTTATTGATTACTGCTTATTTAAAAAGTAATCTTATGTTTTTTAGTAAACTGGGTTTATATTATTTTTTGTTAACTTTTAGTTACTTAATAAAAGTTAATCCAAAAAAGAAATCAATAAACCTTTTGGGATAAGTATAATTAGCAAAATATTATACACAAATATGTTATTAATTAAACATAATTATAGTTAATCATTTTTCAAAAATCAGAAAAACATATACAGTAAAAGAATGAAAACTTTAGATGCAATTTTCATTTCATTAGATACTCCACCTCTGCCTCCCAAGCAAAAGGAATTAAAAATTACATATTTTGGAATTTATATTAAATTGAAATGAAGCATAACATAAAAACTTGAAAATAATATGTTTTAAAAATCAGTGCTACACTATATTTTTTTATACTGTTATTGTTTATAAAGAAAAATATTTTTAGTCACTCCTACCTATAAGTTGTGAACTTCCCCAAATAAAAGGTAAAAATTGATAATCATCTAAGCTCCATACACCATGGCTACCAGCAGGTTCCATTCGATAAGTGACTTGTAATTTTCTCATTAATGTCAGGTACCTTAAAATAAATATATATTTCATGCAATGTTTCATAGTACGACAAATAAATGAAACAATGAGTTCTAATGAAGAAAAATTAATCTTACCGATCAAAAACATGAAGTATAACTTGATCAGATTCTTCCTCTTTTAAAACACCAAGTTTAAACAAACAACACAAAAGCATAGCAAAAGACAGCTCATGGCCTGAAAAAAAGTAAAAATGTTTAATACAATTTTATTAAGAAAAAAAAAATTCCATTCCTTTCAATTTTCTTGACAAATTATAATGGAATTTGATATAAACTAAAAAACTCTGAATAAGCTTTGTGAAAATTAATTAAATAATTATCTTTTAACTTATTAAAAATTATGCTATCCTGAGAAAACACCGAGTAATTTGGTAACTGATTTCAGTATATGTTACTTGCAGCTATTTAGGATCTTTCCCAATTGTAATAAACTTTGTTATAAAGCACACTTTAATTACGACATATTTTTTGTTAACTTTTCTCGGATTGAACTAATTTTTTTTTTTTTAATAACAACTCAATGTATGTCTATATATTTTTAAAAAAAGTCATACTTCTGAAAGTATATTAAAACTAATTATGGTTTTTACAAATTTTATATTCTACAGAAGGAAAATATAAATTTTCGTATGCGGGCTTTACAAATTAAAAGTAACTTAATCTACAAAAATTATTTAATAAATACATACTTTGAGGTAACACACACATAATAAATAGCATAAATCAAATAAAATATATTAAAATAAACAATTTTTTATTATATTAAATACTAACTGCATGTAAAAGATAATCTAAAGATCAATGAGACAGTTAAAAAGAGAAATTTTATAACAATTTTCACTCACTGATGTTTTTAAAGTTGTTAAAACTGTTTTTATATTATTTTAAAATGAACACATTCAGTCAATCAGAACCTGTACTAGTTAAAAACTCCCAACTATACAGTAGCTAATTTATAATAAAGATTCAATTAAAGATATATAATATCCACATCTATAGAGTTAATCTGATGGGAAGGGGCAGAAACTATAAGAAGATTAAAAATAATTTTTATTTGTACCAGGGAATATATATATTAGAAAAAAATTTCAAAGAGCAAAACTTTTCCTTTATTCTATTATTTAACATAAATAAATTTGCTTTTGCGTTAAAATATTCTATTTTAAAGTTCTAATAATTGTTTGAACTGTTTATATTACAAGTAAATATATGTTTCAATTAATTCAAAAACTGTGTATTAAAAACCTAAAAACATTTTTACTTATATAATATTCAATTAGTGTAGAAACGGAATCCCAGTATTTGAACAGATAATATTATGCAGAAAAACCTATAGCAATTTATATTATATAGTATATATATTTAAAAGTGAAATTTCAAATAACAGATAGATGATCATGTTTCTTTACAGAATTTCACTATGTAGATTCAAAATTTAATTGCCAATAGTTTTACTTTTTAAAAAAATCTGGTAAAAACTAATTGCATTTGCTGGCAAATTCTAATTACATTTATAGATAGATTGATATAAATGGTAGGTATATAGATTGGAATTATCATCAAAACTTGCAATGATGAAGTGAACAATTACACATGGAAAAATATTTCTGATCAACATAAAATTCACATTAAGAAAAAAGCGGATAAAAATTAAATGCACATTATTCATTTAAACCACATCTTTTAAATGTTAACAAACAAACAACTTTTTATAAGTGTTTTCATTTTTTGCTGTTAAGAATGAAACTTATTATTACTTTTTAAGCTTATTATTTTGAAACAAATTTATTTATTTAAATAAGAATTTTAATAAAGTTGTTATAAGGATACAAAGAATTAGCATAGTTGCCAACCTCCAAAACTCAAAAATCAGGAGATTTTCTTATGAAATCAGAAGGAATGTCTTTTCAAACACAGCATTTCTTGAGTATCATTTTATAAAATATAGAATTTCTTGATTAGAATAATGAGGGAAAAAATTTCTTGATTAAATCAAAATAAACTCACACTAATTTAGATTGCACTTAATGCATAAAATTCTTGAATAGCATCTTGATTAAACTTACTTTTTAACATGAATCTTAATCAAAAATTTTTACTTACTTTTAATTTGTTAATGCTAATTTTAGCGGAATCTTTTACTTTTTCAAAGTGTCATCCAACAAGTTGGAACAAAACTTGTTTCTAGTTTTGTTCACTACACTAAAATCCTTTCATATACGGAATTGATAAGTGGATTCCATGAAGAACTTAATAATTAATTAAGCAAGTTTTGTTCAATTTCATAAGTTGTAGCATTTGAAAAGTTACCACAGCCAAATAAATTTTTGAATCTAGTTGTTGTTGTCATCTGTGGTAACTTTAAATGGCATTGTTTGAATAGTTTTAACAACACTATCATAGCTATAATTAGCATAATGGCTAATTATAAGCTATAGCTAAGAAATGGCTATAATTAGTCATTTCTTTAATAACAGATGTTGTTTCAGTTCTCACACAACAATATTCTTTAGTGACATTGCTATCAGAAAACATTTTCTTAAATAATGCTAAAGCAAGATCCAATCCACTGATAGGTAAGTTATGCTCCAGTAAAAACAAATATTCTAAAAAAATACAGACCTCTATTGTTACCAATATGAATTGAAATTTTTAAATTTTGTTCAATGCATAAGATTTTTTTTTTATGCTTTTGTGTACTCGCATGTTTTGTAATGTCAGTCTTTTCTCAGTGTGATTAGGTAAAGTCAATTGAACAGGTTGTGCAACTTGCTTAAATATTTCCTTTGGAAGATGGTGTTATATACAGCCCATCAATAAGTGTTTGAAATGACAATGAATACTTGGGGTTTTTTCATATGCACATTCACCAAAGATAGAGGCAGCATATGTTCATCTGACAAAGATTAAACATAGTTCAGGAGGGATTGGATTCTGCTGTCTCCCTTTCCACTATGGGTTGGTTTGTTTGGTTTTTCAGAAAATATCAAAAAGCCAAGATTTCAGGAGAAATGGATGAGAAACAAGGAAAGAAGGAGAATTTTGAGGAAATTCAAAAGGCAGAAGAAGGAAAAGAAAATCGGAAGGCTTGGAAAGCATGAATTAGTATTTAATCTTGAGATATTTTCATAGGTGTTATTTAATTTCTAGCTACATTTATTGCAGGATTTACATAATTTATTTGCTATATCTTGAATTAAGTCTTAATATAATCCACAAAAGACAGATAATGAGGAATTTCATCATTGCAGAGTTTTATTAAAAAGAAATATATTTATATAAAAAGTGCATGATTACCAGTTCCATAATCAATTCTTGTAGAATTTCCAACACTTTCAGTTAAATAAACATTTAGCTCAACAATACCAGGATGTAATTCTTCAGGTAAAATATCTTTTAATAAAGATTCTGCTTCCCGCAAAGAGGAATAGTAAATTAATTATGCTCATAATAATGCAAATTAACTTAGAATAGAAATGCTGCAAATTTGCACAAAATATAAATTTATAATAATTTTGGTAATTAAATTCAAATTAAAACATGACATGCATGTTACAATATCAGAAAATACTAGGTCTGAAAAATAAAACCGATATACTGATTTCTCCAAAATCACATTTCTGATTTCATTATTCTTATGTTAACGAAATTAAGATTTAAGATATTGATGTTAATGCGATTACTATGCTTAACAACAAAATACTCATTCCCAAAGCAGGTATAGCTGCCTCACAGGTGATAGGCAAATCTGCAAATGTGCAAGGGTAAAAACGATTCTTCTGTATTTCAATATCAGACAATGGAATTCTGACAACAAGCAAAAAAAAAAAAAACCACAAAAAGGCTCAAGTAAACAAAAATAAACATAATTTATACTAGAAAATAATAATTAAAAACTGTTTTTAAAAAATTTACAGGTCTGTATAGCTCAGATTTCTATTTTGTTGTTTTCAAAACAAAAATCAAATTTCCTATTTGAAATTTGCATAAAATCAATATATTGTAATATTAAATGGACAATATTTTGATTTTAAAAATTTCAGCATCACCAAGCCTTAAAAGATATTGCATTTTTTAAATCAGATTACATTTTAGGGACATTATGATTATATCTTAAGTATTATAAAACAACTACTCCATTTTTATGATATAATCCATACAGTAAAATTATGACGCAAATATTATTATTATTATTATTATTATTATTATTTTGAATTCTCAGAAAATGAAATTTTAGCCCATTATTAAACTTCAGAAGAAAAATTTTCAGCTGAATTTAAAAATAATTTGCATTTTTTGAATGAAATATAATGTTTTTATGTATATGTTGAGAAATTAAATTTGGTGTACAGGAAAAAATGTAAATTTTAATTTAATCTCATGATTATGATTTAATTTAAATAATAAATACAATATAGCCTTACAGAATTATGCAGAAACTTTTACCTCAATTAAAATCAAATACAGATAAACACCAGAATAATAATGCATCATTAAAATAATTTTTTTTTTTATGAAAATATATTATCTATAAAAAATATTGAGAAATTGTATGTTGAATTTCAACTTATAAATACCATAAAAAAAAAACCTCTCACCTCTTTCAGCTTTGTGTAGAAAGTACGAAAAGCTTTGTTGCCAAACCGTTGTGGCTGTTCAATAGGGGGTATTTCATCAATCCATTTATCTAATGTTTCTAAAAGTTTAATAAGTTTAGAAACCATCTGAAATAAACAAAAATTCATTTACCTAGTAAGAAAAAATGTATTAGATAATTGAACAACTATTAATATTTTTTTTATCTGTTTATTCCATAAATTCTTAATATCAATGAAAAAAAAAAGTAAAAAATGATATGCCGACTATGCTCTGTAGATTGAAATTTTTCTGTAAACTAAAAATGAACTAGACTACTCATCTAGAAATACTTACATTTACAAATTGAAGTAAAAGAAATTAATTAAACACTTTTAAAAAACCCTCAGAAAAATACTTAGTAGGTATCTCATCATTTGGAAATGTTAAAAAAAAAAAAAGTTATTATTATTGCAATAAACAACAAAAATAAAACAAAAATCAAAAGTGTTTTTTAAAAATCTAATAAAGTTAGAAGAGAATTTGATTTAACAAATTTATTATATTATAAAAATAAATGTAATTGTACTTTGAATTGGAGCAAAAAAAAACTTACTTCAGATTTAATAAGTACATCAGAAATTTTCTTCCCTTTTACTGCTTCATTCATTGCAAAAATAAATCCCAAATATTCACGAGATGCCTGAAATAATTGCAACAAGAATATTTATAATGCAGATACTAAAAATTAAAAAAAAAAAATAATCAACATTTATTAGCAAGAAAAAGTTGATAAAATTGATAAAAATAATATAATTTAATTTGTAACTTAACTAAATTGATTAACAAAAAGATAATCATAGATCTGAGTAAAAATAATAAAATATTTTATTAAAAATTTATAAAAATATTTTAATATCAAAATTGTGTATTCAACTACTATGTCAAGGAAGCAAATTCTTATTAGAATCTTAAAATTACCAGTAAACATCTGCCATACAATTTTTTTTTTTTTTAATTTATAATTTTAATATTTTACAACTTTGAAAATACATTTGAATTTAAAAGAAAACAAAATTAAATAAGGAAATTTAAAAAAAAAAAAATTTATTTTAAGATGGAGCATGAAAATTTTTTTAGAGATAAATAATGCATTCTATAATAAATTATCAGAAAATGAATTTAATTTTAAAAAGCAATATACTTCTGATTTTTCCCATTTTTTCATATCATCATTACAGTGAATTTCTTTTATGGGCACAATATATTCTCTTGCTGTTTCCATTTCTTAAAAATAAATAAGAAATTCATAATGTGCTGGCCTTAATGATAATAAGATAAACATTTCAATATTATTAAAAGGTTAAAATAATTAAATACATTAGCTAAATTTCCAATCACAATTTTAATTTTCCTGTTTATCATTTTTAAATATCACACAAAATAACATATAAAATAATTTTATTTTAATTTGTAAGCTAAAAAAGATAGTTAATTAAATAATTAATTTTAACCAGGTTTTTAAATTTTTCTAATGAATTACTTTCACTCTCAAATATATAAATTCATTTAAAGAAAATATTTAATAACCTATTATTTAAAGTTTTGATTGACTAATTATTTTTAAATTACAAATTTATAATACAGAATGGTAAATAAAAGTAATTTTAATTAGTACATAAGTTTGTAATTCATATTTTAAAATTCATAGAAAAGATCAATGAAATTTTTAATAGTAGAGAATTCCTTAAAACCGGAAAAAAAGTTAATAAACATTTTATTAAAAAAGTTTATAACCATCACAAAAGACCTTATGCTTTGTTTACAATTAATAGGAAAAAAGAAAATCAAACCAACTGAAAAATTTTTTCTTCATATTTAACAATATTAATAATATCAAAAAATGCAGCTCTAAATTAAGCAAAGTAAAAAAAAAGGCACTTCTAAATTAAATGTATACATATATTTTTTTTACTTATCTAAGGAAATTAAATTCTAAATTAGATACTTAGCCCATCCTAAAATTAAGCAACAGTGTCACTTGTAAAAATATATTTTTTCTTATTATTAGCCCATTTGAAAAAAATTTAATTATTCTTAGATTATATTAAGATATCGCCAAAAATTCTAACATTTAAAAAAGAAAAAAAATTATGAAAACAATTTACATACAAATATTAACACAAATCAAAACATCAATTTCGTTTTTGTTTACATGACTTAAAAATCTAATATAACGACCATATATTTTTTTAATTTAAAAGAAAAATAATTGTAATTTTCTCCTTTAAAAAATTTAAAATGTAAGGCGAAGAAATAGTACATTAAGTTAAAAATTAACTACGATGGAATTTTTCAATAAATGAATTAAATTAATAAAATTTTCTCAAAATTCCAGTAATATTAATTGCATAAAAAGTAAAAACATAATATTTTACATTAATTACATACCTTAAAAAATATAAAAGTAGAACAGATAATTTAAAATGAGCAAAGAAAAACTGGCTCTAATTTTGACAATTTGCAAATAAAAACACAAATTTTACCGCAATTACAATTACAGTTATTATATTAAAATTTTTAACAATTAAATGCATATTTACAAAAAAAAATCAAATTTAATAACATTTTAGTATAATATAATTTTTATAAGATAAAAAAAAAGTTAACGAATTTTATGAGTTTTAATTTTCATGTAAATATTTTTTTTTTTTTGTAAAGAATTTATTGCCGGGGAAATGACTTTATTACAACTCAACCATAACTGTTTATTTTTCGTCAAATCTCATCAAAATTAAATCGCAAACTTTTTATTTTTGCAGCTGCCATATCTTAATTTAATTTTTCGTTCATGTATTAAATACAATAATGTCTGGTTTGCGACAAACAGCTTTAACTTGTAGTGGCCACACAAGGCCTGTTGTAGATCTTGCTTTTAGTTCAAATACATCATCAGGTTATTATTTAATATCTGCTTGCAAAGGTATGTATGTTATTCAAACATAATTTGGGTTATTGTGCTCTTATTCATTAAAATTACACAATCCTTTTAAAAAGTTATTTTCCAAATGTTATCATATGATCGCATTTAAATTATGTAATAATATTTCTTATTTTATATCTTTACTATGAAAGGACCTCAAAAATGTAATCTCATAATAAAATATTGTATATCTGAAATTTTTTTTTTTATCATTATTTTTTTTTTTATTCGAGTTTTCGCATACCGTGCACTTAAATATGTAAAAATAATGCTTATAGGAAAAGCCTGAATTTAATGTCAGTTACTACATGTAGTGGATTATTTTGTTTTGTGAAATTTTGGTTTTCAAATTAATTAAACTAAAGCAATCTTTAAAAATAAATGGATTTTACTAGCTAGTATACGAAGTAATATATTGTGAAAGTAATATTGTTTATTTAAGTGTTACTTCAATTAAAATTGTGTCAAGTATAATTAAAATTGATTGAAGTGTTACTTCCAAAATTGCTTTAGTCAAATACTTAAAATTGAAGATTTTTTTAAAAAATAATCGAAAGTGTAAAAAAATATTGTTAAAATGACAAAATTATTTAACAAAAATTGTCTTGATAATTTTTGTATGTATTCAATTAAATTTTCCAGATATATTATTTTTCAATTTGCATGCTTAGGGTTAAGGTAGAGTATGGAAAAGAGTTTTTCTGTAATAATTTTATTGTATTAAAAAAATTTTAAAGGAAACTTAAATTAGTAAACAAAAGATCAACATTAAAATAAATCATACATATATTTAAAGAAGAAGAATAGTAACATGAGTACTTCCCTGATGTGAGTTCAAATTACTTTAATCATTGGTGACAGTACATATTTGTAGAATGATCACGTCAATAATCGAGTTTTAATTTTGGTCAGATAAATCTAAGTTAAAGATCTGGCATAAAAAGAATGATAATGTAGATGTACTTCTATTTGTATAATTTTTATTCTAAACTATGAACTGCATTGTGTTTAATTTTATCATTGATTCAAAGTTTCAAAAATTATAGAAAAAATACAATTGAAGGTTGCATAAAAAGTTAAGATTTGTTGAATAATAAAAGAATTTCTAGAAAATGTTTCAGATTATATACATATATTTTTAATTCTGATCCCAATTATTTTATTAATTGTATCTAAAACTCTCTTTAAAAAAAATCAGTGATATTAGGATTTTATATTTTATGCATTAATGATAAAATTCTACTTTCTTTGAATAAATATTGTATAAGACATTTTTTGAAAAAGTTATTTCTTGGGTAAAATTAGAGAAGTCTTCAGAGTTAAGAGCTAGGGTTGTTTAGGTTAGGTTTAAGCATAAGATTCATATAGTTCTGGATTGCATTATAAGTTGTATTTATTTTATTATTTTTTTTTTTATTTATTATTATTATTTTACTATGATTTTTGCCATGTTGATGTAAATTTTTCCCAATATTTATTTAATTTTATCTGTAGATGGTAAACCAATGCTGCGACATGGTGATACAGGTGATTGGATTGGAACATTTACTGGCCATAAAGGTGCTGTTTGGGGAGTAGCATTGAATAAAGAGGCCTCAAAAGCTGCATCAGGATCAGCAGATTTTGAAGCTAAGGTTCTGTCTCGCAACTTATATTTCTCAAGTATAGCAAATGATAATTTGGAGAATAAAGCTAGGCTTGTTAATAAATGTAATTTGGCATTTTCCATAATGGTGTTAGATTTTGATTTAGGAAAAAGCTAATCTGTATAACATTACTAGAAGAATTTCTGTGAAATATCAGGGTGAAGGAAAATATCCTGAAAATTAGATGTTTTTCAGAGTTTTAATGTCAATGCACATTAATTTTTTTATTGGAAATGTAGATAAAACTGGTATTTGAATATTTTCCCAGAAAAATGAGGAAACATCATAGTTTCTAGCAGTTTTAATTTAAGCAAGATTATTGAATTCTGAATACTCAACTGTTTTTTCCTTAAAATGATAATCTCCAGGCAAAATTCAAGAGGTTACTCTTGGATTTTTTCCTGGAGTGAATTAAAATAAAAATAGGAAAGCTCTCTACATACCTAATAATAAATCTAATTTAAGAAACTTGTACAATATTTGAAAAAGTGACTTTATAAAGAAAAATAAACCAAATACTAAACGTACAAAATTATATTATTCCTTATATAATAATTACACTTGTATATGATATCCAGAATTAAGTTAGGATTTCCGTTTTGAGTGTGTATTTTAATTTTATTTAAATATGTTATGAAAAGTATTAATCTTGTTCTAAAGATTATTAGTTAATTTTGCATTTATTTCAACATATATCTTTTCATGTTTGAAATGTAATATTGAACATTGTTAATATCCTCAAATGAATTTTAGTAAATTCTTACACCAACAATAATCTTAAAATGTTAAACACTGTAATTTGTAGCATGTGATCAAATGTTTAAAAACTTTAAAAATTCCATATTGTAATTGATTATTGGCCACTATATTGATCTTTTCCTCTAGAAGTATTTGTAAAAATTATTTCTTAAAACATCACCTAAAGATGTATTTATCCTAGGTAATAAATGAAACTTCAATTAAAGGAAGAAATAAGCAATTCTTTTAAAAATAAAATTAGCAACATATGGGAACATTTAATAATAGAGATGAGCCATCTTTTTTTTTTTTTATTTAGGCAATAAGCATACTATAGGTTATAAGTTAGATTCATTAAAAAGCTTTTTAGAAACTTATATTACATTTTTAGTAAAAAATAGCAGGTAATATTTTTTGTTGTTGTTGTAGCTTTTTCATATATATTTCTTTTCTAACACAGTATTAGTTAATTTTTTTAAATTTTGTCACCAAAAAGAGTCATCTCAGCCATAGATTTAAAAAAAAAAAAAAAAAAAAAAAATTTTATTAGTTAAAGTTATACTAAATAAATATATGAACATGCATAAATTGATTCATTTTTATCACTGAAACTTAGACATGTTTATTTTAATCAATAAATTACGGTAATTTAATATTGGAATAAATAACCTTATAATACATTAAAATAAATTGCCTGAATCTTAAATTTAAGTAAAGTACTTAATTTATCTTAAAAATATATAAAATTACCTTGTCATTTATTTGTATTTTTATGAAACATATATATGTATATTATACCTGTGTTGATTACATGTACATGTATATACATGTGTATTACATGTATTATAATACTTATTTTTAAAATACTATTAAATATAGCTCTGGGATGCCATTACTGGTGAAGAACTTCACACTTTTCCTCATCCTCATATAGTAAAAAGTGTGGATTTCAATTCAGATGATACCAAGCTCCTTACTGCATCTAATGATAAGAAAATACGAATTTTCAATCTTCAGAGGCCTGATCAAAGTAAGTAAACTTATCAAGTTTATAGAAGATGCACATATTGGAAGAAGGCATTTATATGCAATTTCTTTAGGTTAAATTGCATTAGATTTTTATGTAGTTAATTATAAGAAACTATCTACTCAAATGAATATTAACATAATAATTTGGATAGATAGCACCAATATAGAAAATTAATAATCTGTTATATATTGAAAAATGAATTTAATTGTAATGCATAACTTTTTTTCTGTATCTGTAGCAAAGGTGGAAAAAAATAGTATTTTTTAAAATTTTCTGTAATCTGAAACAAATTTATTTATGATTTGTAGTTTTAAATTTTTACTGGATTTATTTCAAACAAATGAGTGATAAAAATGAAATTGTTGTCAAAAAGCTATTATTCATGATTTAACAAAAAAATTAAATTGCCTATTTTAAAAATATGTTTTGTTTGAATTTTAATAGAACTACTCGTTATTTTATACATTTTAAAATAGTACAAAAATTGTATTAATTAAATATTTTAATTTCTATTGCATATATCCTAGCGATCAAAGAAAAACTTAAACAATTGTAATCATTAATATCTGTAATTTTTACTCCAATATATGATAAAGAAATCAAATCCAAGAAAATAATTATATTTATAAACTATAAATTAATATTAGTTACATAGTTTTATGTATTTTGATTTATTAAAAATCTTGTCTTTTGATATATTAACATTATCAAGAAGTAATGTACAATTACAATGTTATTTGCAAATTCTGTAAGAATTCTAAAATTTGAATAATAATTCTAAAATTTTGTATATTTGTTTTTTATTGAAAGACACATAGATTTTGTAAAAGTGATACAAGTACTATAAAAACATTACTGTTCTTTATAAAAACACTGATTTTTATGTTAAACTTTCAATCTGTATATTAGAATATATAGTAATCAGCCATTTTATTTTTAGAAATTGTATATACACTCATACTTTGAATTTTTATACTATTTGGTTTTTTAAGATTTGCTTTAAAAATTGTTGTAAAAGTGAATTTTTTGTAAAAAAAATAGGAAAAGCAGATGTCTCTACAAACTATTAATATTGTCAAGATGCAGCTTTTGTATGAACTCATTCTTGGTTTTTCTAGTAGTAAATTATTAACAAGCTGAATTACTATAACAAAAAAATATATTGATATTTGCTATTGTTTTAGTTTAGAAAAGATAAAAATTCTAAATAAAAATAGTTTATTAAAAGAATTATATGAAAATTTCATTAATTATTTAACTATTGAAGTAATAAATATAATTCTAACATATGATGAAAATTGATAAGTAATAATATACCATTATATTCATTTTTCATTGTAATAAATATTTTGTTTTTAATTGCTTGTAATTCATCATATGAAAATTTTAAACGAGCATTATAATATTTTTGTTGAAATTCAATTAATTGATTTTTAATTTCTATTTTTGTTTGGAATTCTTAGTTTTAATATCGTTCTGTGAAGGCATTTTTGTAAATTTGCTACTTTTTTTGACATTTGAAATATATAAAAAAACAGAACTTTTTACACATACGCATAAAAAAAAAAAAAAAAGGTTAACGAATTATATTTTTTTATCTATAGTATGTTCACAATTATCATATATATATATATGTATATATATATTTTCCCTTTTCAATTAATTTTCTTTTTTGATCATCCTCTTTATTTAAAGAAGATAAGCTTAAGTAACTAATGTATTCTTGGCCCTTCACCATATTGTTAAAACATTGATAAAACTTTTGGGATAAGGAAAAAAATTGCCAGGAATTATTAATGCAATATTTCTTTCCATTGTTGATGAAATTTCTAAATATTGATTGTTTATCATTACAGTTGGAGAATGTTTAAGTGCCCATACATCTGCTGTGAGAAAAGCATTATTTCTTCAAAATGAAAAATTAGTTGTTAGTGCTGCTGATGATAAAACTGTCAGGTACAGATTTATTTTTCATAGTACATTATATAATGTTGTTTACATTATAATATAATTTAATATTGTTCTAATGCTTTAATTTTATTAGGTTTTGGGATTTATCTTCCTTACAAGAAGTGATGAAATTGGAATTGGATACATCTCCTAGTAGTTTAGAGTTATCTTCAAATGGTGAAGTTCTAGTAATCACTCATGGTCATCATGTTACTTTTACAATGTTAACAAGTAAGTGATATTATTCTATGCTTTATTTTATACAATTCAAAATATAAAAGAAAGGTTATTAAATCTATGGCAATTTTATATAAGAATTGACATGGATTTAACTATTTATATATATATATATAATTTTTGAACTAGAAGATAAAGTTTCCCCTAAAATATCAAAATTGTAAATTCTATATGATTGGTTTGAAACCTTATAATTAATGGTTCTTTGGTAATATACAAATGTATTTCCCTGTGATTTAAAATTTCATGTTTAAAGATATTAATTTAAGGATATTTTTTGTATTTCTCTTGTCAATTCATTAATTGCCTTATTCATAATTTTCTTTTATAAAATTTAGTATTTACTAAAAATAAAAGAGTGCCTCATTAATTTATAGACTTTTGAAATTTGAAAGATAACACTGTTGTTAATTATCTTCTAACTTAAATAATTTTTATTTTTAAATGAAGATTGTATATAACTTTTTTTTTTTTTTTCATCTATGAAAGAAGAAAATTTTATCCATCAAATTTCTTGTATTGTAATATTTTAAATTTTGCATTGTTGAAATTTACTCGAATTATTACATTTGCTCGTCAATATAAATCAATAGTTTTCCTTGATAAAACTAATTTTAATAAATCTTAGTATAACTGACGTTGCTATGAATTTTGGATGGTGTTGTGAAAAGGATATAAAATATTTGCACTATTTAGTGTAATTAAAAATAATTCATTGTTTTTTTCATTTTGAGGTCCTGTTATGGTAATAAAAACTTTATTTCAGTTAAGCAATTCTCTTGCAAACATCACTTTTAAAATAATTAAAAATAAATTAACCTTTTCTGATAATTTGTATCCTTAAATATTATACATTGCTTATATGAATTCCTCCTTGTCAAATCAATTAACTTCATAGAACGAAAAGTTGAGAAAATGATAAGATAGTATATATCATTTTTTAAAAATTCTTTTTAAATTATAACTTCAAATAAATGATGTAGATTCTTTTTACTGCAGATGCATTGTTTACCTAACGGCACATATAGAAGGTTTAAGATAGAATATCCTTTGAGTAATCGTTGTAATCAATTTTTGTGTGATTAAGAGTTAATTGATTTAACGAGTGAAAGAAAATTATTAATTCAAATTCAGTCTTCAAAGTTTTTTTATTTCAGACAAAACTTTATTAGATATCCATTTATTATTAAAGAATTTAGCAAAAATGAATAATAACTGTTTTGTTTTATTGTTACATATATGGGTGGTATTACTTTGTTTAAATTGATTCATCAGCAATATGAATGTCTTCTTCGATTTGGCTGTATTTGAGTTCTCTTCATGTCGATTATACTAAATTTTTTTAATAATCATGTTGATTAGATGAATAATTTCAACAAGTCTGTCATATAAATACAATGTTAGACTTTTTCAGAATAATTTTTAAAGTAATAAAATGTTTATATTAGAATTTACTTTTGGTGATTTTTCATTAGACTTCTTAAAAGAAATTCTGCTACTCAAATGTTTTTTAGTTAATATTATTTTATATTTCATGCTGAATTTGAAAATCTATATTGTTTTTTTTTTTTTTTATCGCATAATGATTTTTCCTAACTTTTAATTTTTCACTACTTTTTATTTATTTATTTTATTTACTAATTTTGGGAAAGCCTCAAGTAAATAAAAACATTTCTGATTTGTGCCTATGGTTTTTTTTACAAATATTTTAGTTTAATCTGATATGAAAATAGACTTTTAATATAAAAGAGCAAGTCGCAAAAATGCATTTTACTTACTTTTGCTATTCTTCACAATTAACAGAATTTATTGGGTAGTATGCTGATTACAGAATTTATTGAATATTCACCTTTAAGTTTTCGTATCCATTCCACATAAAAAAAATTATGTCATCATAAAACATCTGAAGATTTATTTTTATATTGTATCTTGTCTAAAATAATCTTCATACTCATACTTTCTTAAGTTTATCTCATTAATAAGATATTATAGTGGAATTAATACAACTTCATTTTCATTGTGCAGAAGTACAACCTTTAGCTTGATTTTTATAAATATACAAGCATCATTTCTCCACATTATGAACATGTCGTAATATAATGTCATTATTAGGAGCTTTATGTCCTTGAGGGAAACAATCAATGAAGTCTTTCGGGAATAATATACTTTAATTCTAATATTAAAAAGGATTCCAACTTTTTAATGTTTGTGTTTGCCATAGGTAAGTTTAACGAAATTCAGGTACTTTTATTCTAATCTTCCATTTAACAAACAAATTAAATGTGATTTTGTACAATGTTCCGAATTAAAACTAGGATTAACATAAAGAATTATGTTCTTATTCTATAACATTCGCAGATGTTAGTAAAATTTTGACATCAGATAAGAGATTCTGCATATAAAAATATATGCGTTATAATTCTGCATATATAAGTATGTGGCAAACCATGTATTAACCAATTAGTCATACCTTTCATCATGTAATAACACTTTAAAAAAAACTGTGAAGTACAATAAATTATTTTTGTTAAGTCATATTTTGTGTTATATATATTTCTAGGTTTGAAAACTGAAAGAATACAGTGTGCCTTCTCAAGTTAACAGTGCCTCTCTTCATCCTGATCAAACAGTTTTTATATGTGGTGGTGATGATTTCAAGATGTATAAGTTTGACTATGAAACTGGTTCAGAAATAGGTAAATATTCTTCTGTAATTCTAAGTTAATTAATATTGTATATTAAAATTCTAAATTTTGAAGCTATGTACGTACATTTTAATTTCTGAAACGAAACTGAATTTTAACTAAATTGTCATCATTAAAAGTTGTCTTTTATATATATATACATACACATGCACAGTCCAGTCACATTAATGTGATCAAACTGTCAAAAGCCAGAATAACCACTTTTGGCAGAGCGGACTGCTGTGACGTTTGTGCATTATGCCAATGATTGAAATGCTTTCCATTGCCCTAGGACATCCTTTATATATACACTCCACTGCAACGTGCTGCCACCTGCCTTTTATGATTGGTTATTTCACGCTGCCGTCGAAAGTAGGTGATGGTCACATTAATGTGACTGGACTGTGTGTGTAAACTGCTTAAATTTTCTTCCTAAACAATTTTTTTTTTTAATAGTAATGCCTGATTTGGAAACTTTGAACATTTTAAAATTTTTTTAATTAGCATAAATTGTTTATATAAATGTTAACATATACAGGTAAAGAAAAACTATTAATATATATTCTTATCGTCATTATAAGTTAATTATTTGAAAAGTTATTTAATCCTTTTAATATGTTCTCTTTAATTAAGATGTAACATTTTTTTTTTGATAAAAAAATATTCTAATTAGAATGGTTATATTTTGGCATTCATTTTCTGATAAAAACTAATATTTATTTATTTACTAGAATCTTTCAAGGGACACTTTGGACCAGTGCATTGTGTTCGATTTTCACCTGATGGGGAACTTTATGCAAGTGGCAGTGAAGACGGCACACTACGTCTTTGGCAAACAGTTGTGGGCAAGACCTATGGATTGTGGAAATGTGTTATGCCTGGTGAATTGAATGCAGGTGAAGTTATAGATATTCTGCCGGTGACAATCAAGTAGTCAAGGCTGAAGGATAGTTGTTCTGCTTCTGTACAAATGAGTTGTAAATATTGGGACCATGCATATGTTATTTTATTTCAAATAAATATAAGATGTGATGTGAAAATAGTTGTTATGCACTTTACTTTTTAAGGATTGGCTATAAATGTGTGCCAAAGAATAGCACCCTGCTATTTTAGAAATACTCCCATTTAAGCAGCATCAAATAAAAACATATGTCCCAGCAATGGTCTTATCAAAATATGTGATAAAATAAGCAGTTAAATAAAACATTTTTTGTACACTTTATATTGCTTCTTCATTCAAATTATTTTTCTTAAAATGTTCAATAAAGAAACTTAAAGATGTCTTTATTTAGATTGAAATTGTCAAAAGAAGATATAAAATATTTTCATTATGATCAATTTTTTTTTTTTCTTATCTTTCTCACATACTTTTCCAACACTGGTCTAATAAAACATTCGGCATTCTTTTAATTTTAGATTGTTGACCATTTATTAGCCAGCTTTTTTTCATTGCTGAAGTTGAGAAAAACATTTCATATCTAATAGGCACTTATTGGTGAATAATCTGCATTTCACATTTTAGATAAAAATGAAAAATTTACATTTGAATTAAATTATCTACAACAAAGTTTATAATATAGTGATTTTATTTTTTGAAATATGAGGATAACAATTCAAAAATTAAAGCTACTAGTTCTGAAAATTAAACATTTTGACAATTATATATTTTCTGGAGGTTTTTAGTTTCTCCATCACTAAAGCAAATATGCTTAAAAAGTTCATAGGGCTTTTGTTGGCAATAGTAAAATACAACATATTATGTTGACCATATGAGGTTTTCATTCAAATTTTATAGAAAATTGTGTTGTAGGGTGGGATCTAACGTGTTTCATAATCATCATAGTGCCCACAATAACTCCAGTTAATATTGATTAAACAATAGTCTAAAATAAATAAAATGGTTATTCTGTGTTTATCTTTAGATCTAATTAGCAACAGTAGGAAAACAATTTTTTTGAATATATTTATCTAAACCAATGGACTACAACAATTACTTCTTTGCAATGAAAAAAGATAAAATTAATATAACTCCTAATTCATTTGTTGAATCATTAGTAAAATAAATTCATTTCTGAGTTGGTATTTTTCATAATGATAACTATAGTTCCAAGAGGTGGGGGTGCTTTTAAAATGGAATGATGAATGCAGCATTACAACATTTGATCAGAGACTTTCTCGCTGTTTATATTGAAATTTCAATACCTATCTTATAATTTCTTTCCGCCAAAATATATACTCAATGATGCTTTTTTTTTTTTAAAGCTTTTGTTTTAAAGTAATCCTATGAACAAAAAAATAATAATTGTTTTAATCTTAAATGATCTAGTTCCTAACAATATTAGAAGAATTCGTAGAGTAGATAAGGCAGCATTAGTAAGATAATTGTAAACCAAAATTGCTTTAAATTATTCTCCAGATTTAGTAAAAAAGAATTGTTCTGCTCTTCAAACACGAAATAATATATAATTTGGTACATTTAGAATCATCTAATGTTTTAAACATTATGATTCATGTCATTTACAGCAATTCATAATTTTTAAAAAAATGATTTGTATTCATTTTTATGAGTAGAAGTTAAAAAAAATTAATGCTTTTATTTTTAGCTAGAAATTCAAAATGCAAGAGAACTATGTCTTATTTAAGTTTGAAAGAACGCAATTGATTTTTTTTTTTTTTTAATCAAATGTATTAGAAGCATTCACTGAGTTGTTTATATACATATATATATATATAGAGAGAGAGAGAGAATATATTTATGAAAACTAGAGACACAAAGAAACTTTTTATACTCATCTCTTTCTATTAGTATTTCTTTTATTCTAATGCTTAATAATATGCTAATGTATTTCATTTTTTTTTTTTAAATAAAATTTTTGAGAACTGACAAAGCATTAATTAATTTAAAAGTAAATATTGTCAAGTATTTTAATAACTTTTCAAGTAATTGCTCTTGATCGGTGTGAATTTTCTCACTTAAAATTGATATTTTTAAATATATATTGAAAGTTTTTTTTTTATGTAATAAAAAATCAAAACCACTTATGAAGTAAGTAATAAAAAATTATTTTTAAATAATATATATACAGCTTTAATGGTTTAATTACAAGATCTCTGAAATAAGTCTTTGGACAGCATTTTATAATATACAAAGTAAAAAACTACAAAACTAAAAATACACAATAAGCTATTAAACAATAATGACTTCTTATAAATGCTTCTCTTTTTTTAAAGAATGAGTATCAAGCAGCACTGACAACACATTTAAATGCTCATGCAGTTCTACGAATCAAAAAACTTAAAAAAAAAAGTATTAAGTGCAATTTTGAATGTAGGCATGTTATGCTGTGTTTTATAAAATGCTGGATGTGAAGTAAAGGTTCACAGAGCTATTTTATTTTTATGTAGTTAGTACACAGATATATAACAACACAGCAAGAGTATTTCTATTGTAAAAAAGCCATAACTGGAATAAGTAAAGCTATTCAGCCATAAAACAATTTTTTTTTATAAATTAAATAAAAAAGTGGAATAAAGAAAAACCAGGCAAACCTGTAAATAAAATAAATGCAATGATTGAGCAGAAGACAACCTTTTTTTGTACTTCAGAAATAAAAGTTTTTAAAAAGTTTATGAAATATGATTAAGTTTGGCTAATAAATTCTCATCAACATGACAAGTAACAAAACATTCATAATAACTATAATACACATATTTTAGCTGAAAAATGAATTTCTAGCTTGATTTAGGTTTTCTAATGGTATTCATCCATGCTTACCATTATTATAAAACTGAAACACATATGGAACATCAGTTAGAAAAATTTCCATCTACATATTTCTCAGTGATTCACACATTAAAATAAAATGTACAGATTATAATAGATGGACTAGAGACAGCTACAGACAAATTAACAATTTGCAAGATCAGAAAAAATTTCACAATGGTGCAATTCCAAAAGAAAGAATTTGCACACGGTAAGCATGAACATAAATTGTGATAGTATAACAGACTAGAATCGCTGCAAGATGAACCTTGCTTTAGATCTTGCAACTCATCTTCACCAGCTATAGTGTAGAATATAGCCTTCGGGAGGAGGAATCATAACAGCTTTTGTCAGCAGTGTGCTGAATTTGATTCTGTCAGCTCTCTTCAAGCATTGGATTCTTTCAGATTCTCAAAGTATTCGATGAGTTGGTCGTAATTCATGCCCTGTGCGACTGTATCCCATTCTGCGTCATTAGCTGGCCCTCGAAATCTTCCCATGTGGAATTCTCTCAGGTGTCTTTGGTGAGGGGGATTTGCAGGTGGAAAGTTGCGATGAGGTGGGATAGGAGGTGGAGGGTGAGGTGGGAACAGTTTCAGAGGGTTGCCACCAGGAGGTAGAGGGGGTGGAACTGGATTCGTGACGATTCTGACCCTTTTCTCTCTGGATACTGTCGCACTTCCTGAATTATTCACCACTCCACCATTGCCGTTATTCTGTAAGCAAGTATTGGTACTTTTCTCCAGCATTGCAATCTCGTCTTCTCTCAATTCCTGTGGATTAGTTGTGATGCGAATGCTGATTTCTGATCCAGGAAAAGATACATTGCTGCTTCTGCATCCACTGCCAACGGGTCGAGCACCATTCTTTTTTTCCCGTCTCTGGACCTTACTGGTATTCGTATCGATTCCTTCAGACTGATGATTTCCATTGAAATCTGCCATCGGCACCAAAGTCTGCGAGCATCGTGTATTGACAGAATTCCTTTCCAGCGTTGCTCTACCCAGCCACACCCAGTCGTGGGCATGTGCCACTGTATCGCTCGTTTCTGCAACTGGAGGTATCTGCTTTCGTCTGTATCGGACAGCAAAGACGGAACAGGACACTAGAAAAACTAAAATAGCTAAACAAAAAACGCCCAGAAGTGCATACATGCCAATCTCTAGAGGAGTCAGATCTGAAGGATGAACAAGATTTTGTCGAGCCTGTACAGCAGGCTCGTGGTAATGGGATTTTCCGCGATGGCTGATGGCATCCTGGTACAAGATGGAACTGGCATCATTGGAAGTGATAAACGCTTCACCAGCATCGCTGCCAGATTGGGAAAAGAATCACCATGATCTGTTCGCTTTCTGCCAC
Organism: Caerostris extrusa; assembly: GCA_021605095.1. Lineage (NCBI taxonomy): Eukaryota > Metazoa > Arthropoda > Arachnida > Araneae > Araneidae > Caerostris > Caerostris extrusa. The sequence continues at coordinate 50,669 of BPLR01007531.1, forward strand.
CATCAAGACTTTTGACGACTTGACTCGAACATCATTCATGATAGCTTTTATTATTTGAAAAGTCAACATCTATGTAAGCATATGCCATAGCTAATGGTTGGCTGCGTCTCTTCTGGCAACGTTCTGCAAGTTCTAAAGTAACATGGAGTAGGTCTCCTTTTCCTTTTCCAATGGCAATAACTCGAGGATGATGGAGGCCAGCCATTGGTGCAAATGCCACTACCCCACTATCAAATGTGTCCACTGATAGATGGTAATCAGTATCTGTTATATCTGCTAACAAAGTTGAGGTTCCATCGGAAAAATGCAGTTTTATACTAAGTAAACCTTCCTATAATCATGAAAAATTGAATGTTAGAATTTGTTTATATTAAATCAGAATCCAACAAAAATTTTACTGGATTCTGACCCGTGCAGGGGGCAATTTTTTAAACGAATCAAAATTTAGAAAAATTCAGTGATAATAAAAATGAACAAAATTGCAGCTTTCGTTGAATATTGTATTGGGGATTTTTAAAATTGTACGCTTTTCAATTATATATATATATGAAATTTTCAGGTTTAGCTAGTAGTAATCTACAATCAAAATAAAGATTTGAATTCAATTTATTCTTTCAGATATAACTTCTTTTTATAATCAAAGAATAAGTTTCTTTTTTAAAATTGAGAAACATTGAAAATAATAAATATCACCAAGTAAAATATTCAGATTGTTTTATATCAATATTATGGAAGAAGAGATTGTATTTAAAGTAAATTTTTTTCTGTTGATTTTGAAAAAAAAAAAATAAATAAATAAATAAAACATTTTTATTTAACATAAAAAGGTATAAATTTAATTTCCCTGAATTACATGGATTGACCATTTTGAAACAAACTTCACATGATTTACATGGAGTAGGTCTCAAATTAAGATACTATATTAATTGTTACATTGCTATCTTATTCATCCTATAAATGCTACATCTTGTTTTAAATTATTCAAATATGTTTTCGATGTGAAAAAAATGGAAAAATTACAATAAAAACTGAGATAATCTGATATATCAATAAAAAACATAAAAAACATGAGATATTTCTAGAAAATGACTTGCCTGGTATTGTGTTGTTAATTTGTGGCTGATAGCTGTCTGACTAACGAAAACTCCGGGTAGCGATTCATCGGGAAATACTGTCAACTGCAGTCCAGTTATTACAGTCACCTCCAGGTGTGTGATGGTTTCTTTGTCAGTTCCAACGCGTACTTCCTTAGCACCGCTGACTCTACCCGTGATGGGTGATAATACCTAAAAAAATGGTGATTTTATGTAATTATAATAAAACTAAGAAAATATTCTTATAGTGAAATTATTGCTTCTTAAAAATATTAACGTCATTAAAAACATCTAAATTCTATGTAAATCAGGGTGTCCGAGAAATATTATACACATTAAGAAATCAAATAAAGGAAAAACTACTATAAACTAAACTGTATATGCAAAACTAAACTGCCTTTATTATTTTAAAACGCAACTACTAAAGTTAGTAAATTCCTACGTGATGTCTCTTGGTTTCAAGCATAAGAAGAGCTAAAGAATTAAAAGCAGCTGTAATAATACATTGCTTCATTTCCTGTAAATTAGTACAAAGCTATCTGAATGCCACAATTTTCCACATAACTAACTCAATCGAATAGTGCTAAATCTGAAAAAAGGATTTCCTAACTCCTCAGGAACTTGCCAATACGAGACATGAAATCTAATATTGCTTGAACATAAAAATTAAAAATTCAAAGGTATTGTGTCGATTTGCAATCAAAGATTTTCATGTCGAAATTTAATGATTTTAGTAGTTACTAAAAACATTTGATTTCTACCTCTTCTAGCTTTTGTTTTTACATAATTTAGCAGTGTTTCTAATAAATATTGGAGATTCTGTGTAATTTAAGGCGTTGTTATTTTTATTTTTAAGTTAACCTGCTGGCCATTCAAAAAGGCACTTCAAGCCTATGTGAGTCTACCTCCATCACAACAACCGAATGAAATTATTATCTTCACTGACTCAAGGTCTGCCTTACGAGCTCTTAATAAAGGCTTCTCAAGTATAATCTCTTTTAGAACAAATTCACTGCTGCACAGAATGTACACTAGTATCCTGCAATGGATCCTTGCTCATGTGGATTTAGAATTGAACGAAAGTGCAGGTTCTTTTGGCGAAGAATGCCAGAAGTCTAGATCAGGCTGCCATTTCTACTTTCCTTGCGGATGGATGCAAATGCTTTGACGAAATCTAAACTTATAATTCCTTCTAAGATCAAAACTAAATACCAAATTACAGAACTAAACATCGATAGAAAAACAACTACTGCTCTCATAAGATTAAGGTTGAAGCACCACAAAATATAAAAAATGCTGTTGATCGGGTTAAAAATACCAAAAATGTGGCAACTGCCCCGATGTCGAGCTTACACCTCATCACGCTTTTGATTGGCCAGCTGTTGCAGCCGCCATGCACTGTCTGTCAAATATATCCTCAGTTTTTTCAAACTATACATTTCTTAAATCCCGGGAATTTGATATGGAGTCACTCGCCACTGATTTGTAACAGATTCATAAAGATAGTAACATAACAGTAACACTTTCTTAATCATAGTAACAGATTCATAATTCATAAATTTATTTAATTATAAGAAAACATATTTTTTAAAAAATTGAGTATATATTCATAGAGGGAGATAAAAAAAAAAAATGATAAATTTTTTGAATAGTTATTAAATAAGATACAGATGAATTATATAACGCTAATGTAACATTCGGGGTCTGATGGCCGAGTGATTTCGGCTTGGTGTCACAGGTTTGGGACTCCAGTACCGGCGATGCCATGGATATTTGTAGAGGGTCGGAATCCACTTTAAACCGTAGGTCTCACTCTCATATGACTGTTGGGCGTAGGGCTGACAAGCCTATCTCATAAAAAACATCTCCTGTCTCGAAATCTGCCAGTAGTCAGGTGGACTTGGCCACCGTGGGGCTTATGCACCAATGAAGAATAATTAAAACAGAGGAAATCAAACCTACCTACCTATCATAGCTGCTATAACTAGAGAATAGGCTACGATTTGACGTGAATTATAAAATATGCTACATTTAAAATAAACTTATTCAAGATTCTACAAAAGTTTTAATTAGAAATATGAGTATTATACGTAAAAGCTGCACAATGATCCATCGTTTGATAGAATGTAGGATAAAATACACTGGAATCAAAACCTACTTGCACTTCAGTCCTTCCACTTTGCATCCCTCTTACAACCGTGCCTTGAAGATGGGCTATACGCATGTCGGCGACTCGAAGAAAAGGAGCGACCAACTCTGTAATACGAGGATAGGCGTTCCTGCTCAATAAATAGGACTCTCTCCCCGAATTGTGATCCACGCTGAAGAACCGAGTATGCACTTCGATGTTGGCTTGTTGGTATCTCAATCGGCACACAATGTCAAAATCCTGAAAGGAATTAAAACCTATTCTTAAAAAGACATCGCCTGGATTAATTTACACAGAAAACAGTTTATAATTAATATTAAATATTCCGACAGTTCAAACATGTGAAGTTCAGATTTTAAGGACTAATCTAGGAGGATCACCTCTCTGTCAAGCCAGCGATCACTTCTCGTGACTGAAGAGGCAGCGAAGTTGGATCTACTTCTGGATGGAGATCCCAAATTCACTGGCTTCCTGAAAAATAAAAATAAAAATACGTTCTTTACTATTCTGTAAATATTAAATCCCTTAGAAGCGGTGAGTATTACAAGAATCTGCATGAACAGTACAAACTTTACAGGCATAATCACTTCTTAAAAGCATGTTTGATGAAAATATGAATCGTTGTGATTATCACATTTTCAGGAGTAATGGGAAAAAAATAGTGAATGAACGTTCCAATTGCATTAGCGGAATAAATCAATTCTATTTTAATGTTAGATTCCATCCATTCTCATTTTGCTTATCAACCTCTTTGATTTTAATTTAATTAAGTGCTTTAATAGTGAAGCTAATGCTAAATCTGTATTGATATGATGAGCTTATAAGTATGAAATATTTTTTAAACGTAAATGATCCAATAAAGTGTTCTCGGTGGTATTGAACTTAAAAATTTATGCCCATGATTTCAGATTACTTATTACAAGACAGTGTTATGAAATACATGCTTTAATTTCGCCGAAAATCAATTCTTTTTGCAATAGTTTTGGTCGTTAAAGATGAGATATCGAGGAAAGTTTGAAAACGGGATATGAGTTGAACTGAACTTCTTTGAACTGTTTATACCTTATTGTCTAAACATTTCTTTCCGATATAGGAATGCTCATTCTGCAACCATTCCATACGTTTCCGCAAACAAAATCGAATGCAAGATCTTTGCTCAATTAATTCAAACACTTCAAAAATCGCCGGAATCAGTTTTAGCGTCTTACAAAGCCAAGTGTAACTCAAACACTAATGAATATTTTGACGTCAAATACAGATGTGAAGGACAGTGCCAGCAACCTAAAAGAAAAAATTGAAATTCCACAAGCCCCGGAATTTTAAATTGAAAATTGATCTTACTTTTTGGACACAATAGTAGAAGTTTTTAACAAATTGACAGTGTGTGATTAGAATTGCTGCGAAATTTTTGCTAGAATGTACTACTCTTATATATGTATATATATATATATTTATGGTAGATAAAATTTTTAAATCAATTCAAAAGAACTAGAGTGGAATTGAAAACACTTTGAAAGTTTAAAACCAGAAATCGCCTACTCTACACAATTAGAAGAAATTTCGAAATTCTGAAAAATAGCACCCTTTGAAAATAACTAGAATTAGAAAACACCAACCCTCTTGCAGAGTGAGGCGTCCTCCACCCTTTGATCTGACTGAGCTTGGTGTCCGAAATTTTGATGATGAGAGGCAGCTCGGGCATCCATACTAAGAAATGGGCTTGTCCAGTGTACGATCCGTACTTGACCAGAATGGAGGCATTCTGAGAGCCACGGATTTCTGATCCATCAAGGTACACTGAAGTACAGGAGGGAGACACCTGTGACAAAAGAAAACACATTATACATACTGTCACATATTTAAAACTATGAAGCATAATCTCTCAATACAGACCGAAGAGAATGCCTTATATTTTATCGATTAATTTATAATCAAACGAGATTTGTGTAATATGGGCACGTAACGATTTAAGAAAATCGCATGTATCTCGATTGTATGGCATTAATGAATTTGTTTGATCATTGTTATTTAATTGTATTCTTCTTTTTCTTCATTGGTGCAACAGCCACATGCTGGGCCAAGGCCGTCTACATACTGGGAAATTTTCGAGACAAGAGATGTTTTCTTTTTTTTAACTGTAGGTTTGTCAGCCTAATGCTTTATAGTCATATTAGGCGAGAACTACTGTCTAAAGTGGATTCTTAACCACTACAAACAACCATGGCACCGAAGGGACTCGAACCCAAAACCTGTGGCACCGAGCGTCAGTATTACATTGATTACATTGATTAAATTGAATAATTAATTTTTTTATCTTTTATAACAATGTTTCTTAACCAAGGTCCTACTACCTTTCGGAGATTTGATTCAGGTGACCGTAAATAAAGATGAAAAAAAAAAAAAAAAAAAAACATTATCTTTCACTGATCTCTAATTAAATCTAGCATTTCTTATACGCATATACTTTAATAAGAATGTATGTCTAATGTTATTACTTGCATTTGGCGTTACCAACTAAAATGGCATTTTTTTTTCTATCGCATTGTTATTTCATGCAAAAATTACAGATATGAGTATTAATATAAGCATTTTTTTTTTATAAAAAATTAGAATTATCCAGTAATTTAAAATCTATTCAATATTCTTAAAAAAAAAACTTGATATTATTAATGCAGCATATTTTTTTGGTGTTTTTAGTATAACTGAATTAATAATTTTTATTTTATTCATTTAAAAATATAATTCTTAAAAAAGGGGAAATATGATCTATATAAATAATTTCATATTATGAAATCATATTTTTATAGCACCAACAAAATTTAAAAGATACAATGGATTCTTTAAAAACGTTTTCTGAGAAAATATGTATATTATGATTGGCAAGAATAAATTTGTATTGTAAACAAAATAATTCCACACATCCTACAAAAATATTTTTTCTTCCTAAAATAAAATATTAAAAGAATCATTAGTAGCAGTTAAATTACCTTCAAAATCGATTCATCAGCTGCGTGGCAAGAAGATTGTAATGTCACATCACCTACTTTACCAGCCTGGCTTACTACAAACACCTTCATGGGTTGGGACACTTGCCTTCCATTAAGAACAGCAGTATTTAGAAGTTGGCTGGACTACAAGAAAAAGAATTATGAGAATTACTGTAAAAGCCCAGCATACAAGATACACAGACGTTCCTCAAAGCAGAGGAAATTGTGAAAGAATCTATTGACAGGCCCTAAAGTAGCTATGCTTTGAAAACAAATAATTAAACAGAAGATAGAAATAGTTAAAAAGAGAATTTCTATTGATTATCTTATAACCGCTTCAGGAAAGCTGATACATGTTGCATATTCCAATTTTTTTAATTAAATGTTCTGAAAAAGTGTAAATTGTTCTGGTGTGCTAGAAAACTAATTGTTAATCGTTCATTTCACTTGGATTTAATGGGTCACTTTTTAGTGGAGAATCAGAATGATTGAAATTGAAGATCAGAATGATGTGAATCTATTGGACAGGCCCTAAGTAGCTATGCTTTGAAAACTAATTGTTAAAACAAAATTAAACAGAAGATAGAAATAGTTAAAAAGAGAATTTCTATTGATTATCTTATAACCGCTTCAGAAAAGCTGATACATGTTGCATGTTCCAATTTTTTTAATTAAATGTTCTGAAAAAGTGTAAATTGTTCTGGTGTGCTAGAAAACTAATTGTTAATCGTTCATTTTACTTGGATTTAATGGGTCACTTTTTAGTGGAGAATCAGAATGATTGAAATTGAAGATCAGAATGATGTGAATCTATTGGACAGGCCCTAAGTAGCTATGCTTTGAAAACAAATAATTAAACAGAAGATAGAAATAGTTAAAAAAGAGAATTTCTATTGATTATCTTATAACCGCTTCAGAAAAGCTGATACATGTTGCATGTTCCAATTTTTTTAATTAAATGTTCTGAAAAAGTGTAAATTGTTCTGGTGTGCTAGAAAACTAATTGTCAATCGTTCATTTTACTTGGATTTAATGGGTCACTTTTTTAGTGGAGAATCAGAATGATTGAAATTTATTTGTATTTTAGATCAGAAAAATTATCAGTGTATTATAAACAGAAGATAGAAAATGAAAATATTATCTTATACATAAAATTTTATTTTAATGGTTATTAGCAGAATGTTCGGCTAGAATTTTAATTTTTTTTAATGGGTCAATAAATAATTTAAAATTATTTTAATATAAAAGACTTTTAACCATTAGAATGGCTAATAACATATTTATTTAAATATTAAATGTAAAGGATTAATAATTTTTTAGTTTCAAAAATATTTTTATTTATCGATTGAAATGAAAAAGAGATAAAATAAATATGAAATCTAAAATTTAAACTTCAGCACTATAAATAAGATAGAATAGAAATTTGATGCGCATAAATTAAAAAAAAAAAAAAAGGAATTACTTTTGCAAAAAGAACAGCTTGAACATCATCTTTCTGGATATCGAGCCTTGAGGTAATTTTTGCATTGTCATCATCAAAATCATATTGCTCTGCCATGCTCGAATCCAACATGTATCTCAACTGCCATGTAATTCGCCCGTTATCATTGTAGGAAGCACTTTCTTCCACCTCAAACAGCCAAGTGAAGACTTCTTGCTTATAACGCTAGTGTACAGATAATACAAAAGACTACTATTAGTTCATTTTAAAAATTAAATCTATGAAAAGAAATATTGATTTAGTAATTGAAAACAAATAAATTAGGTATAATCAGAAAACTATTTATTGTTTTTCATTTATTTTTTTAAACAGAAATGGTCTTATGTGCATTTTGTGTTTTGTTTATTTATTCCTTGATGGAGGAAAACAGAAACCAAAATATCTGGTTAAAAAGAGAATTTTTTTTTTTTTTTTTTTTTCTTTGTTAATTGATGAAAACACATTTTGATATTTTTTCTCAATGTTTTTGCTGATGTGAAAGTTTCGAGATTAATTTAGACTTCATAGGAACTCCTTAAATGGTATGTCTATTTCCGTTATGAAGAAATTTTTTAAGAGAAAAAATTTCAGAATGATGTAAATTTCTATAGTTGCATATACAGTGTAATTGTTGCATATTTACTACTGTGAAAACTTAGTTCTTGTGGTATAATTTATTAACCTTTCTGATCCTTTGTTTTGAAATTAAATTTCAAACAATAATATTGTCACTAAGATTACTTCATGAATTGTTTGAACAATGATTTTTACATCAACAAAACAACGTGTAACCTTGGTAGTCAAAATATTTTTCTAAGAATAAAACAAAATACACACGAATGCAGATGCTAAAATAAAACAATATCTGCTTCTGAATTACCTTGAATTTTAATTAAGACGAAAAGAACAACACTCTAGAATAGCAACAATGTTCACACATTTTCCTCTTGACTTCTTGGTGGAAAAAAAAAAAGAAATTCGCTGTAGATTCGGAAATTCTACAGAATTATGGAGGAAAAAAAAAAAAATTCTCAAGTGTTGAAGGAAGCACATTTTTACACGTGAGAACGCAATCCCAGATGTCGCTCCACTTCAGAAAAACAACGATAACTTAGAGCAGACGAATAGAAAAAAGAATAAAAATAAAAATAAAAATTCGAGTGAAGAAGCTCTTCAAGAGCAAATGAATTCCACGATTAAAAGCGCGGTCACGTCTTCCAATAGAACCATTTCAATAAATCATATCTCCTATTCGGCATATTTCCATCTATTTTTAAAGTGAGAAAAGTACTAGAATTTCCACGAATCGTGATGGAATTCTCAATGGATTTCAGAGACATCTTAGTAACTCATATCAAGAACTGATTGAATTTTTCTGATGGCTTTCATAGACCAATGATCATGGTAAATAATTAAAAACCAATTATCTCTTACATTTTCATATTAATAACTTATTGTGAGTGTTATTAAAAATAAATATTTAAACCTTATTTTTATATGAAACAATAGCATTAAAAATAGTAAGTGAAATCAAGAATTCTAAGTACCAATTTTTTTTAATTAGAAAATATCAGTTAAAAATAGAAAAAAAATTGTAAGCTATGTATTCTGTATTTATAAACGCAATTAAAAATTCTTATTTACTTTTGCATGAGAAAATTTCTTTTATTTATTAAATTCTTACTATTAGTTCACACTCTCCCTATATATATCTTGTTCAAATTTTCAATTGTTCATAAAATACTTTTTTTTTTTATTCATCCACTCAAGTTCAAATACATTTTTTTAACTTGTAGTGGTTGACACTTGATGTTAATACAGTTTTTCAAATATTAATTAATTCATTAAATTTAATTAATTAATTTTTTTTTTTGGTTTAATTGCATGTATCTAATAATAGATGGCGCCAGATGTAATAGAAAATTTCAACTTTATTTGTAAAGGACTTTTCTGTAATATAGTGAAAAAAAGTAGGAATTGACTTAAAAAAATTTTTTTTTATATTACTTGTTATGCATATATTGTTTGAAAACTTATTTATGTCAATTTAAAATTTCAATGAGGTTATATTCTTTTATATTGAACCTCAATTATTTAAATAATGATTCTTATAAAAGAAAACGTGAGAAATTTGACAGTCAATAATATAAAATTTCAGAATTTTTTTCAAAAAAAGAATTTAATATTAACAATAGATATATTTATCATTCAGATTTAAAATATATTCAGTTTTACAATTATTTTTTTAGAAAAATATTCTTAAGTCAGTTAAGAATTTTTTTCTTTAATTAATCGAATAATATTTTAATTAAAATTGATTCGTTTAATATTAAAACGTATCGTAGCTAATTTTTTCACTGGATTCAATTTAAAACTCCAAATGAATTAAGAACACAGAGTTTGGCTTAATTCAATTCAAATTGAAATTGAATGTATATACATATGAATTTGAATTTAAAAAAAACAACTGATTTTCATGGCGACAGACAAACGCACAAGCAAAATTTCTTCATACAATAATGTTTTGACTTTTAGGATCACTAGTATGTCTTTTCGTAAAGTAAAAGAAATATAATGATATGTAGGTAGACGGCAATTTGATTCAAATTAGTTCTTAGTCCAAATCAAATGCAATGGTCCATGAAAACATAGCTTTCATTTTACCGTTTTTGAGCTGCTTTTATTATTTTTATTTTAAAACTTGCTATATATTTGTCTGGAATCCTTTTTTAAAGATCGGTTTATGTTGTGAATATGTCTGCAGAACGTTCTGATTATTTTTTTTTTTTAAAGAAAAGATTTTTAAAAGTATTCAGTACAATTCTCATTCGCAGAATTTGTTTTTGAGAGAGGGGGAGGAGATAATGGAACGTTTTTGTATACAAAAATCACAAGTTTTTGCACAAAAAATAAGCAATGCTGGCATATATTTTAATAAAAAAGACATAAAAAGATACGCCATAATAAAGACTTCTTTCGTGAAAATTTACTATTTTCTCGGAGATCAATTTGAAATACTTATTTAGGGTAAATGTCATATAATATTTATTTGAAAGAAAAAGTGCATTTTATATCTGAAATGCAGAGAGTGTTCAAAACATATGCATAACAATAAAAATATTTTTAATTGTAAAGTCAATTTCTTGATGATTACATAAATATACAGAACAAGACAGAAAAAAAAAAAAAAATTCTTACACACAATATAATATGTAGTTATGCACAGAACAAAGGAAAAATAATTGCCAAAATCGCAAAATTGGGGGCCGTTGGATTTGGCAACTTTTCTATGGCGCTAACTGGGCGATAAGTCGTCAAATGAGTGTTTCTTGTACTGTTTGCAGTTCACTTTACTTTACAATCACAGCTTTTTACTTGGCACACTTTGGTAAAAGATTTTTTGACGCCAAATCCCGACGGCCCCTATTCTGCGAATTTTCCAAATAATTTACTACTTACAAAAATATGATACACGCAAAATATAAAAGATAGACAAGAATAGATATTCTCAAGATACCAAAATTGAAGTCACATATTTTTTAGCCAATTCGAAAATTGTTTAATCAATTTATTTAACGCTACATTCCAATAAAACAACGCTAAAAAAGGTCACCAAAAAAAATAAATAATAATAAATAAAGTTATACCATTTTTTGTAAATTCTTAAATTGATTCTTAATTGGTGTATAAGATGAAATTTATCGCTACTATTTCAATCCTAGTTTCGGACTTTTATTAAACTTTTCTGAATTTTGCGCGCTCAAGAAAATCTTTTTTTTTTTTTCTACTAACACCCCAACATCCAATAATGAGAGCATAGGCATTCGATGAAAAATGATCAAAGTTAATTCATATGGATAAATACAAAAATGGATATAACAAACTAATCATAGATAAATACAAAAATAAATATAACAAACTAATCATTGATAAATATAAAAATAAACATAGCAAACTAATCATTAATAAATGTAAAAAGATAAACTAACAATGGATAAATACAAAAATAAATATAACAAACTAATCGTGGATAGATACAAAAATAAAGATAAAACTAACTATGGATAAAAACGAAAGTAAAGATAAACTAATTATGGATAAATACAAAAATAAATATAACAAACAACAAGATGACCTCACATCCAATGATTATGGAGTGAAACTCGAAAATTTGCTTGCATATCTAAAACTAATAGCAAAAATGATGGCATAGTAACAAAAAAATTTTCTATCAGCCTCAGACTATAAGAATGTATGACAGATCTTCTGAAAGGCATACAACTATTATTATTTTATATTGAAGGAATATTAACAGTTGTTATCTCAATAACAACTTTTTTTTTTTTTGTACCAACTTTTTCAGAAAATCACTTTTATTTAATCTGGTATAATTATTAATGATAGACAAAAATCTTGTCATTCATCTTTTGTTATAATAATGTCTTCAATACGGCCCAGTGTTAATCAAATATCGTTTCTCTTATATTAATAAGAAATCCGTAATGATTGTAAAAGATTCTTTCATTCAATGTAGAATTCAATAAGGAATCATAAAATAAAGTTTCACTTCGAATCTGCAACTATCCAATGAATATTGGCTTTTCTTTTGAGTTCTGTATAATATACGACGAATAATTCCTCACGAATACATAAGAAGGTTAATACCTTCCGGAAAGACTTTTAATAATCGCTGCTTTAATAAATCATTTGTTTGTCATAAGGAAGAAAATCTGGACAATTTTCAATAAGAAGTCCGAATCGATTCCAGACCCTCAAACATGATATAATCTCCACTGAATACACCCCGTTCTGAAAGCAACAATTGCAATGCACACTACCCTAGCAGATCGAAATCTCGACTATTTGCACACTAGCTATATACGCTGGCACCGAAATACGATTCGAACTCATTCTGAATTCAAATACAAAAAAAAAAAGTTAAATGATTTTGCTGAAATCAAACCTCTTCTTGAATCAGAATTTATTATAATGACATTATAGGTTGCTAGTTAATTTTTAAATTAAAGATGTAGTGCTGCAGGTTGTGCAGCTGGATTGTAACTGGATGTGGTTGGGATAAGACTTGACACACAGGTTTGAGAATTCACAGCTTTGTTGATAAACGCACAAGCACCACACATATACAATTAAAGACAATATTTAACACATTTAAAGACATATAATCATAGATACGTGGAAGGTTTCCACTTCTAAGCCGCAAACCCGATACTCTGCAAGCGCGTGATGCGCGAAATATACTTCCTCTCCGCGTGAGAGTCTGCATGTTAATTAATATGCAGGGTTACGTTAAATATATTTCCTCTCGGGATGAGAGACTGTAAACTAAACGTTTCTCAGCGGGCGAGCATGTTGTGCAGTACTTCCTCTCGGGTTAAGTCTCGAAGGCTACCGATCATTTCGCCTGAACGCCACAGGGGACGCTTTTGCAGTGAGTAGGAGGAAGCATAGTTACAAAAATAAAATATCTATAAATTAAAGTATTTTAAACATCTATTTAGCATTTATATTATAGACACGGTGCTATTCTTCTTTTTTTTTCTTTTTTTCAAATCACTAACATTTAAAAAAAAACCCTCCTCTTTATCACTTCAGAAGAATTTTTAAAAAAGAATATTTTTTCACTCCTCCAAACAATAAATGATGGTTGTACCGTTTCACTTCATTTCAAACTATTCAATTTACAAAACTGTAATCATTATTATTGTTTTAGTTGATCAATGAAAACTTCAAATCATGATCAAATTCTTTGAGAACTGAAATTTTAAAATCTAAAAAAATGATCGTATTTTCACCTCATATCGGGTTCTCCTTGAGGCGCCTTCGTAGAGGTGTCTTTCACAAAAGCTGTGACCGTGGCGACAGTCTGCCTGGGATTCAACTCCACCGTTATACTCCACTGCGAAGGAGGAGACACCTGGGCACCAAGGATTCGCAGGCCACTCTTGACACGGGCTCTGGAAATAGAAATTAATTAATTAATTAGAAAAATAAATTTTAAAGAATTAAATAGAAATATGATCTAAATTATATAAACATTTTTTAATTACTAATGGTAAAACAAGAATGCAGAAATTAAAACAAATAACATGACAAATAAAAAAAAAAAATAAAAAATACATAACCATAGCAATTACAGATACAGATTAAAATAATTGTTGCCAACTGAAAAAAAAAAAAAAAAAAAAATAAATAAAAATTGGGATTTCTAGAGTTCGTTATATCTGGAAAAAAAATTATTTTATTTTATTTTTTATTATTTATTTATTTTTAAGAAAGTATAACATTAAATAGTCTGGTGAAGGCATTAAATCGAAAAAAAAAAATTTATAAACAATTGTTCTCAATCTTTGTTTATATTTTAATTAGAATTTGAAATAAAAGAATCCTAAATAAAATATAAACAAAGTAGACCATAAATTATGATATACCTCACTAATTAAGATAATATATGTACGAAAAAGACGAAACACATTTTCTAAAATAGAAATGGTAGAAAACGTGTTTTGTCTTTGTAATTTTTAGTGTTTTTGTTGTTGTAGGCAAAAATAATATAGTTGAAATTTTAAAAACAATTTTAAATAGAATGCATGAAAATGATTAACAACAATAGAATCGATGAGAAGTTATACAACAAATAATGTATCTTTTGAAGAAATAATTTCTGGGATTTATACAGCATTAGTTATTTAAATATTCATAAATAAAAAAAAATAAATTATTATCTGGAAAAAAAATAACTAAAATCTTACATACTGAAAATCATGTATATGTTATAAAGATGAAATGATTTTAGTAGGCAAATTACTTTATTCCTGCTCTTCTATTTTAAATAATATTAAAATTAAATTATTATTTTGGGTAGGTTCTTAAAATAATATTTCCAACAATATTTCGATTATAAATCAAGGACACTGCTCAGAAAATAATTGACCTGTTGAATGGCGAAACATTCAAATTATGTTTATGTTTTTATGTTTATATATTTTGCCCAATTATCATTATTTATATTTTGTGTGTGTATGCGTAGTGCTCATCTTCTGAATTCTATGGTAAGAATTTATTATTGTAGACTGTGATGTGCAAGAGCGTATTGATATGTACACATGAAAAAAAGTTAACTACGGTTATGAGTAAAATAGTTATAAAATTAACTACGAGTACGAATATTTGCCGGTTTTCAATTAATTTTGTTAAGTAAAAAATTATATGTATTGAATTTTATTAACTTTAAATAGTATCCACAGATGGCAACATGTGACAGTCTATTTATAAAAAAAGTCATGTGATCTCTGCGGGTTGAACCCTGGGAAGGAAAAAAGAGAAAGTGAGCGATGCTCAAATGATGGTGGGTAGCTTATTATGAAACTAATAATGATGTAAAATTTATGTAATGTTGTATTACTTACTGTAAATATATAAAGATAACGGAAGGTGAGCAGTCTGTTCTTCTATTTTTATGTAAAAAATTCTTCTAGACATCAAATACCACATGCTTCGGGTTCAAATCCTGGATATTTGTGAGTGATTCGGAATCCATTTTAAATTGCAGGTCCCAGTTTAATTATCCCAAAGTGTGCACAAAATGACCGTAGAATGACAAACCAAACCTAGACATCAAAAATAGCCTCCTGTATGCATTAGATTTTTAACCTTGTATTTTTTTAGCCTTGTATGTGTTTTCTCAAATCATTGGCATTAGGGCTGTTAATTATTTATTGTATACATTTATTTTAACTCTAACAAAAAAAAATTTTTGTGCGGATAATTGTCATTATTAAAAATGACATCAGCACAAAATGTTTTTTTGCTTGAGCTAAAACAAAATTTATATAGTAAATAATCATGAGAAACAATTGATCCAATATCCTACGCTTAAACATTTTTTTCTAAAGTTTTCATTAAAAAAAACGTATATATATATAAAATATATATATATATATATTATATATTATATTTCTTTATATGTATAGTTTTGAAAATGCTATAAAGTTTTGTATGTTATTTGACTACAAAGATTATCAGTAAATATCTTTACAGAAACAATTTTGTGAAATATTTAATTAATATATATATAAGATAAGAATAGAAAAATAAATAAAAAATATTAATGTTCATAATGAAACTATTATCAATATATACTAATTATTAGCGATCGTTATTAATTATTCCTAAAGGCTATAAAAAGATAAATTGCATTGATTTACTACCTATGTATTCATTTATATTTTCTTAATATTTGTTTAGTAAATGATTCGATTGTAATTTGCTCATAAAAACATTGAACTTTGTAGATACGATACGAAATAAATCACAGAAATCTTTCGATTTGATTTAAAGAACGAATCAAACATTCACTTATTTCCTTTTTCTTTTCTTTTTTTTTTTTTTTTAAAGAAAGGTCAACTTTATATTACATTTAACATTATTCAACTGAGAACCATTTGCATAATACTTCACGTCCCGAAAAAAAAAAAAAAAAAAAGAACAAGTTCTGAATTTATTTCCTAAAATAAATGATTTTTCACTCTATGATCAATTCGAAATGCAAGGACATTGCCCATCTAATTGAATTTTTATGTAAAAGACATATACATTAGAAATATTTTTTTTGCGAAGAAGATGTGATAGATTAACCAATCTTCTTTTAGAAAAGTAAAGGAATAATAAGTAATACTCAATCTTCAATAAGTTTTAACTTTCTTTTTTTTTTTATTATTATTATTTCTTCGCCAATATATTATCGCAAATTGAAACAGCTGAAAACCTAAAACCTAATTGAATATGAATGGTGCACGCAAAGTGTAAGGAAACGTCGGCGGTCCACAGTTAAGAGCACACACCTGCCCACTTTAATGTGAGGACAAAAACAAACAAAAAGGTTTTAGTAATGGCTGCGTTTTCAAGGAAGAACAACACAGTGAGATCGTTGTATTCGCAGTCAGCATGGAACACACATGCGAAACATCTGTCTCTTGCAAAGTGAGCGAGATTATCGTCTGGCCTCCCTCAGTCTTTGTCTCGAGGAGGGAGACAAGATTCCGTCCACCCCTTTTCTCTCCCTCTAACGACAGGAAACACAGAATTGACACTGCAACCACGACGCACTTAAGTCTTCTTTCTGACACGGCAATTATGTTCCATCCAGGGGACATTATGGAATAGTGGTGGCGGGGAAAAAAAAAAAAAAAGAATTTCGTAATGTTGTTTAATGTAGCGTAATCTTCTGGTTAATGGGTACTGCAGTGGAGTTATTTTTTCGTTGATGTTTGTTTAAAGTCTTTACGTTGTTACGTGTTCGATTTATTTATTTGTTTTTCGAAATAAATAAATATTTTTTTTTTCTCAAATTCTTTTTAAATAAGTCAGCTCTAACTTCATTTATAAAATTGTCATTTGTTTATTTCCCTGTGTTTATTTTAATGCTTTATCATCTTATTCTTTTTTTTATATATGTAATTTAAAAATTATATATTTTAGTTATATATAAGTTATATTTTGTTTTTAATAACAAAACATTCTAAAATACTTGCAATTCAAAACTTTATACTATCTGAATCATTTCTAAGTGAGCAATATTCATGAAAATAGTATGATTGTAAATTACGTAAAATATATTGCCTACCACAAATTATTTTTAGTTTTAATAATTTAATAAAATTAAGTAAAATAAATAATTAAATAATAATAATTTAATTAAAATTATTTGAAATAATTTCGAATTTTATTTTCGAAAATGAATAATTAAAAAAAAAAAAAAAAAATGTACGAAAAATAATTAAAAATGCTGAAGATTTATGTTACACTTAATAATTAATTACTTAAAAGATGAAACACAGAAAAACTTTAATTAAAAAAAAATTTTTATGATGCTTACTGTTTTCAAATATATCTTAATTGTATGGAATACACGAAAAAGTTGCAAATCTTTGTTAGATTGAATTAAGTAGGATAAATTTTTATCTTGGTTGCATAAAAAGGCTTTTAAAATACTTGTTTAAAGAACTTTTAATGGATTAACTTTAATTGCACTTATTTTTCGACTTATTGCTGAAATAATCACATTTCTATATAGGGAAGAGGTTTTTTAAACTATTTCAGCAATTAGTAGCTTTGCCTTTAAATTTCTTTACAAATAAAACCAAACAAGATTTGACTTCCTTTCCATTATAAATATATATATTTAAAACACATATTAAAATTAGCATGTCTTAATTATAAAAATAAGATAAAAATAAAAATTAAGATAAGCATTATTCATTTTTCCCTTTTAAGGACGAGTTTTGCTTAAAGAACTTTTATACTAGATATCAAATCGCAGCATACTCTTAAATCTTTTATCTAAAACTGTAATAAAATAATGAGGAAGATTTTAATCTTCAAGCGAATAAGCGAAATAAATATAGAGTTAAAGGTTGGCAGTTATACGAAATGATATTTTTCAAGAAAATTAAAATAACCCTACAATACGGGTAGGAAATGCTAAGCAGTTTCAAGATTAGTGATTACAGAAATGAAGTCCATATGTAAAAATAAAATACAGATAAAAATGGTTATGAGTATATTGTATAAGGAAGTACTAGATTTGCAATATATAGATTCAGATTTGTCTAGTGATAGTTTGTAATATGACAGATAATCTTAAATCGTAAATTCATTCACGAGAAACAGAAGCACATTGAGCATGTTTGTTATCTTTCTAAAGATAAGATTTATAGTACTATGTCAGAGGCTCAGAACAGCTGCTGGACTAATAACATCTGCACCTGCCGGGAAGACAAGATCGTAATTTTCTTCCTTCATGGCATACCACATACAAGATTTCGTCCACTTGCTATAAGAGGAACATAGAATTTGCAGAATCTTATCAATGTACGAATTTCAAATATTCTTTAGTATTCAAGCAATTGTCTTAATCAATTGCTATCACAAATCCAATGCAAATTGGCTTTGCATTTGATGTAGTAAACTATTCAAACAATTTCAGGCTATGAATTGTAAACATTCGTCTGTGGTATTAGTCCTCCGCCCTCTTAATTTTGTTTTCAAAGTTTTGCTTTTAAAAAGTAAAATAGAATTTCTTAATCAATTCTTATTCTTATTGTATTCTTATCTTATTTCTTAATCCATTTTTCTTTTAAGTACCAAGATTGATTAAAAAATATTACAAAAATTCTTTAAGAAAAGTATGTTGTTAATTCGATAAAAACCAATACGTTTTATGCAGTTATTAAAGTTGCCAGGTATGTAATATATGTCTTTAAACATTATTTTTTTCTTTTATCAAGTCATTTCATTTTTATTTTTTTATCTCCGTTGGCATAAAAGGTTAACTAAAACTTTAAAATAAAATATTGAGTAAAAATTGAACTTACCTTATTACAAATACATAGGGAGGATATATAGGATTTGGTTGCAGATATACAGGCACATAGACTTTGGATTTCGGATATACAGGGCCTTGTGGTACTAGTATTCGAACCACATCATCACTTTTCACTTCTTCATAGCTGCCATGGTTGACAGATAGAGGAACATCATCCAAATACACACTGGGCAGCCCTGCCGGCACAGATACTGGCAGGGCAGCAGGATCTGAACACTCAAAGGAACCACTTTGGAGCACAGCATATTCCACTCGAACCCAAGTCTTCTGAGTCTTAGGGCTTTTCCAAGCTGGAGATTCTAAAGGAGGCCACCAAGAGACTGGAAGTGTGGCTTGGGCCAAGCATACACCATCGCGACTTTCACTGGGGCTACACGCAGCCATTAAGTGTTGATCTCGATTATGAACATACAGGACAACACACAAAGAATCTGCTGACAATAATTTCCCACCTTCTGTTGCATCTTCAGCGGCTGGTACATTTGCAGGTCTTCGTTTTGGGTCAGAAGCCCTGGCACTGTGAAAAAGCACCCTTAGCACAGGTCTGTCTCGTCGAACCTCGAGTGTCACAAGGCGGGCTGTGATGTCGCCAGAATATTCTATCATAGATTCGATTCTGGCATCACCAGAACTAGTGTCATTGCTCTTTGGATAGACTGTAGCAGGATGGACAATCTGCCTGGCGACAAAAGGACCAAACTGGGATCGAAGAGTAGTGGGAATGTTCGAGTGGAGAAGGGTGAAGCGATGGATTTCATCTTCCTCTTCAGGGTTGGCGGAGATTCTGTCATCTGCATCTTTGGTCTGAAGAAAAAATCCAGTGTCCCTTCCTTCTAGAGTGAGGTCCAGTTTGCCATAACTCACTGCAGAATGGAAATAAATATAAATATAATTATTTAAAAATAGTTCATATATTTTACAGTATGATAAGATACTTGGAATCATTTCATACATTAGATAAGATACTTGGAATCATTTCATACTCTATGATAAGATTCTTGGAATCATTTCATACATTATGATAAGATTCTTGGAATCATTTCATACATTATGATAAGATTCTTGGAATCATTTCATACATTATGATAAGATTCTTGGAATCATTTCATACATTATGCTAAGATACTAAAAAAGTTTGAAATTTTAAATAATGTTTAAAGAAATTAAAAAAGCATACTTAAAAACATTATTCAAAGTTAATCAAATATTAAAA
Source organism: Caerostris extrusa (assembly GCA_021605095.1). Classification (NCBI taxonomy): domain Eukaryota; kingdom Metazoa; phylum Arthropoda; class Arachnida; order Araneae; family Araneidae; genus Caerostris; species Caerostris extrusa. Next base: position 70,996 of record BPLR01007531.1, read on the forward strand.
AAAAAAAAAAATTTTCCATTTTTTCCAAAAGTTTTAATTTGACAAAAAAAAAAAGAAGACGTGTTTTAGAAAATAAAAATTATTGAAAGATGCAGTTCATGTTGAGAATTTTTTTACTTATTCAATTTTTATTAATTATAAATTTTCACGAAATCATTTGAGCCGTTTCTCTATAACCTGTAAAATAACAGATAAAATGGTGCTCATAAATTTTTTGTTACATGAAATTATTTGAATATCATAAATTAAAATTTCATACTTTTTGAATTACTATAAATCTGAATTTTAGATTTCGACGTCGTGACAAAAATTAAAGTCTGAATTTAAAAAAAAAAAAAAAAAAAAAATGTCTACGAACTTTTTTTTTTTCAATATATAGATTTCCGAAATTATACTAAAAGGGAAAAATATTAATATATATGTTCATCTGTTTTTCTTTTCTTTTCATTTTTGCTAAACTCAGTTTAAAAAGAGGAAAAACAAAAAAAAAAAAAAATGCATTTTTTTATTTTATTTTCATAACTTTTAAATGTGAAGACTTAAGTAACTAATATAAAAGTAAATAAAAATTTGTTTTTGCTATTCTTTAAATACTTAAAATACAAAAATATAGCATTAAAACTAAATGCAAAATTTTTTTTTTTTTTTTTTTTAAAAACAGCACTTCTTCCAACATTCAACCCCTTACAGATTGTAGAAATAATAAAAAAAAAAAAACAATAAAAACAAAAGGTTTCTTTCTATTACACCAAGAAATATCGCCATAAAATAATTGCTTTTACTCATGCAATGTTAACGTTCGTATGACAAACTCCATTCTAAAATAGAAACAAAACACGTCCCGTGCAAAAGTTGGATTTTATTTTTGTCTATTTATTAACATAAACGCATTCTTCCTAAGCGTTCCCCCATTCCTTCCTAAGCGACCCACCCGTTTTCTCTCCTCTCCCCCTCCTCCCCCAAGTGTTGACACAACGTCTAGGGCGGCTAAACTCTCACACCTGGCGTGGGTATTCTATAACAGAAGCAGGGTCTGCTGCAAAGATAGCCTGCAAAAAGTGCTGAGATACGCACAACAAGTATTGCCTTTTTTCTTCCTTATACGGTTGCCTTAGCAACAGAAAATGGAAGTCAAATATTGAAATTAATCTGAAAATTAATAACAAGTTCTAATTTATAAAAATTGAATATAACATACTGATGTATAAAATGTGCATTATAAATTTATTGATTGTCTAAATCAGAGAAGAAAAATTTATAAAGAAAAAGGATTTCATTGAAGATTACCAATAGCTTTTTAATATTTCAATCCCATTTATTTTAGAGTTAAAATAATAAAACTTATTTCAATTCCTTCTATTAGTTCACACTCTCCCTATATATGTCTTGTTCAAATTTTCAATCGCTCATAAAATACTTTTTATTCATCCACTGAAGTTCAAATATTTTTTTAACTCGTAGTGGATGACACTGATGTTAATACAGTTTTTCAAATATTAATTCAGTAAATAAATTTAATTCATTAATATTAGTTTTTTTAGATGTAAGTTGCATATATCTACCAATAGAGGGTGCCAGATAAACTTAAAAATGAATGAAAATTATTTATAAAGGACTTTCTGCAATATAGTGTGAAAATAATAGGAATTGACTTTAAAATTTTTTTTTTTTATATTACTTGTTTTTTACTCTAATGCATTCCTCCCCCCTTTCTTTTAGTAAATTGTGTTGTATAACGTGCTGTTGAATTTTTATATAAATAGAACTACATTAAGCTTTCTTTAGTTAAAATTTTGAAAAAAAAAAAAAAAAAAAAAACATATTCTAGGGAAAAAACCATCATAATACTTTGAAAAACATTTGTGGGAAAATTGATTATTTTTATTTAAATTTAATATTGCTATTAAAATTTATTTCATAAAAAAGACTAATTAGAAGAATTTAATTAAAATAATAATTATTTAAATATAAAATTATTACTAATTTAATTAAAAAAGACTAATAAGGTGATTTTTAATTTTTTTTCTAAAAGCTTAAATATATTGTTGTCTTATTAGATTAGAATATCCGTACGTATGTATTTATAGAAGAAATTAAAATAAATTTTGCTCAAGCTTATAGAAAAATGTCTGGAATGCTTTCAAATGTGTGATAGCTCTTTCCTTCACAAACTTTTGAAAGGGCAAATAACTGGAAAAATTCATCAGTAGAACGAAAAATGGAATAAAAAATGATTAATCGTAAAATAACCCCATAAAACATATTAGTTATAAAATGTAGGATGTTTATTTACGTAGGGTATCGTAATTTTTAACATTAGAATTCAACAGAAATTTATATTGCCATAAAAATAATTACATATAGGTACTTCAATTATTTTACAGACTAAAGTTTAGTAAAAAGACAAAGTTATGCACATTTAGTCTTAAGTATAACTCTCAAGCTTATTTTTAATGATGCATTTTGAAAAACAAAAAAATGAACTTTTTATTTTCAAAATTATTATTTATTTCGATAACAATGAATTTTAAAAACAAAATAATATCAACAAAAAATTTAATAAGTTGAGTTTAGTGTAAAATATAATTTAATTCGTGTTACAAAAGTAAATATGCAAATTGAAACAAGAAAAAAAAAAAAAAAAGAGGATAGTTTTTAAAAATTTCTTGTGCAAAAAATAATTAGTAAGCCTTTGGCTTTAATCACAACTTAATATTCTTCATGATATCATGTTTAATGAATTTTGATTAACAGCGGACGATATTTTCAATCACTCTAATTAAAAGACATAAAAACATTATTTTTTGTTACGTCTCGTTTTCTACTTTATCTACATCTTGCACTGATTATAATAATAAAAATGAAAGAGCAAACGACGTCTGGAATACATTCAAATGAAAATTTAATCTATAGTTAAGATTCCATTAATTTTTCATTCTTTTTAAAATTTAAGCAAAACAATTAATATCTTCCAACTATATATGGCTTGTTTTAATTGAAAATTTATATTTTATGATTAAATATAAAGTGCATATTTTTGATACAGAGCGCAAATCTGAGGAACTGTCGGCATAGATGTTTATATCACAAATGCGAATTAACTTCTTTCAAAAATCTTAAGGCAATGCTTTTTTTTCTTAGAGATGTTATCCTTAAAATGAACATTTTATGTTATTTAATCGGCTTTAAACAATAAATTATATCCACTAATTTCAAGTCTAAATGCCCAGCGTTACTAAACTATAATGTCTTCATTGGCGTTTAAACTATACGTCCCGGTCTAATTAGCCCAAAGTGTGCACAAAAATGAGCGTAGAGTGACAAACCAATCTGGCGTAACAGCCCCATGGTGGACCAAAGCCGTCTGCTTACTGATAGATTTCGAGACAAAGGACATTTTTCATTTTACTGGATAGAGTTGTTACCCCTACAGTCATATTAGATTTACAGTTTAAAGTGGATTCGAACTACTAAAAGCATCCATGGCACTTCCATGGTGCCAGTTACTCGGCTATCAGGTCCACTAAAATATATTTCTTACTCAATATGCAGTAACTTTTTTTTTACATAACGTATGTTGAGAGATAAAAAAACGCTCGATATAACTATTTAGTTGAGTGTGATTTAGATAAAAAGGACGCTCAAAATAACAAAAGCGCGATATATCGAAAGTTTGGTCTGATTCACCTCTCGACAGTCATTTTGTGCACACTTTGGGCTAATTAGACCGGGACATATAGTTTCACGTGGATATCGAACTACTCACAAACATCCATGCCTCCGCCAGGATTCGAACCTGAAGCTTGTGGGACCAAAGGCCAGAGCACCAGACTGTGGATATATCGAAAGTCCACAGTATATATAATGTCTGTGACATACTTCATAAAAAGTAAAGTAAATAAAAATAAATTTAATTAAGTGCTAATAGTATTGGCCCTAACATTATAGCATTAACATAATACTCTCCGCGTCATTTCCATGTTCTTAATCAAAGGGAAAACAGAAGACTTCTTAATAGGACTTCTTAATAATTCTTACATTGTATTTACGTGTATGCATGCGTGTATGTAGAACATATATTTTCTAATATATATTATTTACTTTTAAAATCTCTTTTCAGTATAAGAAGCATGATGAATATTTATGAGTGAATTTAAAATGAGTGAGCTACTTGCATAAAAGTACAAAAGACTATATCGTTAAATGTTATACATCGTTTCTTAAAATAGTAAGACGAAACATAAAAAAAAAAAAAAAATAAATCTAAATAATAAATTCTTTCAAGCAAAAACTATTCCCATTAAAGCTATGAGGTGAATTTTTTTTTAATGGAAATTATTCTTAACTCCATTTAAAACATGTTTAAGTAAAATTTGTTCTGTATATTGCGAGTTCTCTTTTGTATCTGTGCTCCATAAAACTAATGAAGTTAAAAATCATTAACATTCCTTTCCTAAAAGATTCGAATTTCTTTTTTTTCATGCATACCATCAATCATTTGAATCATCAAAAAAATTTTTTTTATCCATTGTCCTAATGCAAATGCATTTCAAAGTTTTCACAAAAATAGCTTACCCATAAAATTAATCTTTTGAACATCAAATAATTATTTTAATGCAACTTTTAACTTTTAAAGAGGCATGTTTCATTTTAAATTTCATAATTTATGGTTAATTAAGAGAATGGTTAATTAAGTAGTTAATTAATATTGTGCGATGATTAACATTGTTAATGATCAACCCAAATTTACAATTCTATATCTTAATAAATCAATGTAATTTTAAATTTATATTAATTAAAAAAAAACATTTGAATAAGGATTTAATATATCTAAAGACAAGGACATTTATTTTAATGTTTTTATCTGTATAAAACGGTTACAGATTTTTCTAAAAAAATAAATACGAATTATATTTTCGAATTATTTATTGAATTTTCCCTCCTACCTACAAACATGACTAGTTTTATGTTCATGGTAAGCCAGAATTCCTACATTTTCAAATAAAGTTATATTTTTATATATAGATATATATATATTTTACAATTATTATGCAAAATACAGAACACGAATGAATATTTCATTATTTTCTTCCCAAAGAGGAGGCGTTCTTTGCTGAAAGAGAATATATTTTTTTTTAGGTAAATAATTTCATTTTAATTCAGCATTTTTAGACATTAATTCTATTAAATATTTTTCTAATGCAGCTGGCAATACATAGACAGTTATCTTTATGCATAAAACAAGGGCTGCACCGCTGTTACTCATTTAGCACTACCCGGGGGCACGTGCAGCTTGCAGATATGCTACGGACGCCAATAACACTACCCCCACAACGCTCTACGATCCTATTAGGACTGAGACCTACGGTTTAAAGTGGATTCGAACCACTACAAACATCCATGACACTGCAGGACTCGAACCCGAAACCTGTGGTATCGAACGCCAGAGCGTTAGCTACTCGGCCGTCAGACCCTTAAAAAGAATGCACCGGCGTTACACATTTAGCACTATCCAGGGGGCACGTAGCTTGAAGATATTCCATAGACGCAAGTAACACTACCCCCGGCAATGCTCTACAATCCTATTAGTACAGGACATACGGTTTAAAGTGTATTTTGAACCACTACATCTATTTAATATGATAGAAACAATTACATCATCTTTTTCTGATCATCTATTTTTATTAATCTATTATCTCTAACTATCTATTATTATCTGATTAACTATCTAAAGTCAGGAGCATAAAAAAAATTATCATTAATTATCAATAAATTATTATTATTACGATGTTTTTTAATTTTTTTTCCTGTTTCATATATATATATATATGTTTAAAAAATGTTGGTCTTAAATAGCATATTTCCTTTTTAGTTTTAAATTAGCAGACAAATATAAGATTTTAAGCTATAATCAAGGAGAAAATTTTTTTTTTTTTCTTAAGAAGTAAATAGGTTCAGTAAATAAAAAAATATAATGTCGAAAAACCCATAGTGGGGAATTCTGGTTCTTTTCCGCCTATGACTAATCGGTGATAATTCTCGACCTTCGCAGTTTTTTTTAAAGAATTATACAGCGATTTTCAAGCGAATTCAGAAACTCGAAAACTTAAAACGCCTATTTTTTTTTTTTTTTCCTTCTAAGAAATATTTCACAAATGACTGGACTTATTAACAATCGAAAAACGAAATAATATACGCTAAAAATGCAGATGCAGTTAAGAAACGATTCTGACAAGGCACTTTTCTGAGTAGCAGTACTGAAAAGAATAGATGGAGCACTCCGGTAATGAAAATAATAGCTTTCTTTTATCAAAAGTCATAATATTATGATCCGCTCATAAAGAAAAAAAAAAGAAGAAAGAAAGAATGCTTATTTCAAAAGGATGCGAAGGTCAGATCTATCTCTGATCACATTTAAGGAACTTGATACATCCCGAGCACATAATTTAACAACAACAAAAATGTTTTCAATTCGCGTTAAGTACAATAAGGATCATTATTTGGATTAAAAGTGCAAATCATTATCTGTTTTATTATCAAGAATTGTAAATAAAAAAAATTGGACAGCAGTTTTTCCAAAAATGTGTCGTTAAAAATGTGTATATAATATTCGAATTTTCATATAAAAAAATAAAGCTCATAATTATGTAAACACCATAATAACATACATTATAATTTTAGAGATATATAGTTAAGGGCAAAATGAAAATTTCAAAAATATTAATCAAATGCATAATATTATACGCATATTGTAAAGATGCTTGTTAATAGTCATAAAAATTTAAAAATTGTAATACTGAGTGAGAGGCCCAATCGGCCAATTTTTTTGTCAGGTACATAATCAAAATTCGAAAAAAACATTTTTAATTTACTATTTTTAATTAATTAAAAAAATTTATTTTATAATAAAATCAATGCTTTACAGTAATATTAGCATTTTTATAACAATACCAATGCTTAACTGCTTAGGGATAAAAAGATTGAGCACATATCTCTTGAAATTAACAATCTTCAATTATATTTTTTTTCCTAACAACATATATCTAAATAAAATATAATATATTTTATTAAATTACTATATCATTAATGTAAAATAATATCTCATATTAGTCATTTATATTTAAATACATTATATTTAGAATTCTTAGTTTTAAAAGTAAAGTTAATAATATTTTTGATTTATCATAGTTTTAAAACGCTACATGTATACAACAAAGGGGGTATACAGGGTTATTAGGAAGCCGTTACATCCTAACAATTTCTGAAAGATGTTTTAAAAATATCCTTATATCACAACTTAGATATCTCCAATTTGTACCCAAAAAAATTTTTGTTAAAAACAAATTTATTGTTGTTTTTAAAAAATATATTTTTAAATAATATATTATTATAAAAATATTATAATATAAATTAATATTATGTATAATTTCTATTGTAAATATTTTAAAATGTATAATAAATATTTATACAAATATCATTATATCACAACTTAAATACCTTCAATTTGTCCTGAATTTGTATATAAAGATCAAATTTAATTTCCTCAATACCAAATGAAGATCAAAATCTTCAGATTTCGGAATTGTGAATATGGATACATATTTATAATTTATATTTTATATAGATAAATATATATTTCGAAATGTTCAATATGCATTTCTAAAAATGTAACGATTTCGGTCATATCCAAAAATTAAAATACGACATGCTAAAATTTATTGTTTTTATTTGTGATATGTATTTTTTTCTTTTTTCAATTCCTTTTATTAGTTCACACTCTCCCTATATATATCTTGTTCAAATTTTCAATCGTTCATAAAATACTTTTCATTCATCCACTCAAGTTCAAATACATTTTTTTTAACTTATAGTGGATCACACTTGATGTTAATACATTTTTTCAAACATTAATTCAGTAATTAAATTTAATTAATTAATTTTAGTTTTTTTTAGATTTAAGTTTCATGCATCTACCAATAGATGGCGCCCGATAAACTTTAAAAAATGAGTGAAAAGTATTTATAAAGGACTTTCTGCGATATAGTGAAAAAAAAGTAGGAATTGACTTTAAATTTTTTTTTTTATTTATATTACTTGTTTTTTTTTTTTTTTTTTTTTCAGAAGATAAATAACTTTTTTGTTCGTTTTGTGGCGAATTAGAAATATGCTATTCAATACCCTTCAAAACCAGGTCATAATTCTCCATCGTATAACACAGATAACACATTTCGCACTGACAATTTTTTTCATTAAGAACTTCCAACGCGAATACCACACACGTAACTGCAACTGAAATTCTTTTGTTCTTACAGCGGGACGACCAGTGTGTCTCATTCTGGTTTAATTTCCACCATCCAATTTCCCCTTTTGGCGATATAAACGTCCATTACATCCGCTGCGAAACTGCCCCGCAAAATGTGTCTTCCTAAAATTTCATTGTTCCTGGGAAAGGGAAGTGCCCCGAAAAGGGAGATTAATGATTCACAACTGTGACGTCACCATGGAACCATCGATTTTTGCAACAACAGGGGCGCCCGTCTTCCCTTCGCCCCCGCCTCCTTTGTACGTAGTAGGCATCCCTGGGCCAGAGGAATGCATCATTCCTAAAAATGTAGGTCTTTTCAAAGACCGTTATTGACTATAACGGTATAGAGTTTTTTTCACTTAAATCTTTTTGTAAATGTATAAAAAGATTTTTCTTTTGTTGCCGTATGAATAAGGAAACAGGTATTATGGTATAAAGGGATATAATGGCGAGATGTATGCTTAAGAAACTGCACGTAACAAAAGTTTGGTCATAAAAGATTAAATGTGACATGAAGAAGCATCTGGGAAGGGTTTCTCTTTCATCTTCCAAGGTCTTAAGAAATTCAAACCAACCACTTTTTGTTGTTGTTGTTAATATTTTTATTCAGTCAGTGAGTAAGCACACTACGATTTGAATGGTCTCAAGCAGATTAAAGCCAATTCTTTTCAATGAGTTAGATACTAGCTTAGTCACAAAAAGGAATAGATGAAGTATGTTTGAAATCTATTCTTAAGTTATTTCTATTGTAAAGTATGTGTTTTTATGATATAAAAAAAATGAAGTATTTTTTATGATACTTTTTGTAATGTAAGTTGAATTTAAGCAAGCATAAGAGATGGGGGCATAGTTTAAAATTCATTTTAAATAAAAGATGCGAAAAAAAATTGCAGAACTAAATAAATAATAAGTAAATTTATTAAAGATTATAAATGGCAAAAATTGAAATGGCTTATTATTATTTTTTATTACTTTTCAATTTAGCAATTCTAGTTACAACTGTGTTAAAATAAAATAAAAAAATACGAAATTTTAAAGAAATATTATTAAATAAAGCTCAAATTCAATAATTAGTGCATTATTCATAATAATTTAAAGCCTATGCAAGAGTACAAAATGCGCATAAGATTATACTCATGCCTGATTTGTAATAGGGATAACTGGCACTGTTAGTGGGTAGGATTAAAATTTGAATCCACTGATGTGGTCCATTGCGGTCACAACTTTATCCTCAAAATAGTGACTGCAATGAACCCCATCAGTGGATTCGATAGTCACTGTGAAAACGTGTGTAAGCAACATCGAGGGGTTTCCCGGATTTTTATCCCATACAAATTGAAGATGCGAGGCAGTTACCTTCCTTCCTCCCATGTTTGTGGCATACGTATAAAAACATCATTTATTCATATATGTATGAATAAATGATGTTTTTAATACATTAATTTTTAAAATTTTTAGTTTATTAATTTGTTCAGAAAAGTATATAAAATCTTTTTCTAAGGGCAGGCTCGGCAACAAAACAAGATATGTACGGCTTGTTTAAATAAAAGCATAAATATTTATTGGGACAATGGCAGCATTTTAAAAACTTTTAAAACTTACGTCTTTTGACAGCTGGAAAAATATAAGAACTATATGTAAAAAATAATACAATAACATTTGTTGTCATAAATTTTATGTTTATTTATTATAACTAACATCTCTAACATTATAACTAACTCTTAACATTATAAGTAACATCGAGTTATCTGAATCTAAATTTAGATCTCCACGTGTTATTACATGACATTGTCATGTAATAGTCATGTTTTATTGGAGATATGCACTTTAACAAATTTATTGCCTTTTTTAGTTTCCTTTTGAACTTGTTCTATCATTAGAATAAAATGTTGGTTCATTTATATTTTTTAAAAATATTGGCTTATCTATTTCTTTTTTATGACAATAACATGAAAGGTATCATCCTCGTCAAAATTATATTTGAACCTAATGCTACTTGTACTTGATCTTTCTAGTTTTATACATCGTATTTTAAGCCAATTGTCTGTTAGTCCACTTGAGACAATCACTTCTATTTCTGTTCATTTTTGATTAATTTCTTTCGTTGGTAATTTTTTTTTTTATGTTGCCCATAGCATCTTCCAATGGTTTTGGGAAAAGGAAATTTTGGTGATCAATTTCAACAATGTTGAAAGGGGTTTTTTTTTCTATTACTATTTTTGTGATACCAGTCGATAGAATTATAAATAGAATGATTTTTTTCGCGTGAGTTTCTATAACTGTAAAATCAACATCATTGGAACAAATAACTATGCCCACTTAATAAAAATTTAAACTCAATTGATTCAGCTCTTATGCCTTCTCTATGAATCAATTTTAATAAATTTAATGCAGTTTTTATATTTAGATTCTGTCCTGTGCACGAATCTGAATACATTATAATATTTAGAAAATCCTTTGATTATAATTTAATGTGTTTAGTTAAACAGGATGACACTTCTGGTGAACCTCGCGATCGAAGTTTATGTAAAAAAAAAAAATATTAATAAAAAAGGACTTATTCACAACAGCCTCTGAAATTATTATAAAACATATTCAGAATCTATAAAAAAACAGCCTAGCCTAGAAAAACAAAGCCACGAGTAAATGATTTAATAACTAAGAATATTATTTATTCTATTAAACATTTTTAAAAATCAAAAAATGAACTTAAATTAATTAAAATGAACTTAATGAAAAATTAATAATTTAATAGGTACAAAAAATATTTGTCTACATTATATGTTAAGCAAGATTTAATAAAGGCTCAAAGCATATAAGTTTAATCCTTACTCTGTTATACTTTTAATAAATTTATATTGTAATAAACTCAACCATCTTCGTCCACAGAAAAAATAATATAAAAAATAAATTAAGAAAACAATAAATTTAACAATAATTGAAACAATTTTAATTTTTTTTTCAAAAATTATATTTACAACCGAAAAACTCATTACTTAAGTTATTTATCGCAGTTTCTTACAGCAGCAAAGTATAATCCACAGATTAAGCGACGAACATTACAGTAAATGAATATTTACAGAAATGTAGTCATAAAATTCATAAATATTGGATCGAAATAGAAACATTGAATATATTAGAAACAATTCTCAGCTTTATTTAATTACAAATTCAATTTTATTAATATTAGTTCAATTTTATTAAATTCAAATAAACCTTACTTTTAGTGACAATAATGAAATGAAAATGTTCTAAATGTTATAATAGCATTTAATGCTTGTTTCCAATATCAACATCCAGTTAAAGTATAACATTTCTTTTTCCTAAAATAATAGTTATATCGAATAGTTATTGGATAGAAAAAGATATTTAAATAAAATCCACAAAAAGATATTTAAAAAAACAGAATAATTTTTGAGCTGATAAAAAGTATAAAATAATAATTAACTTTTCATATTATATAATAGGTCAGATAAAAATCTGTTTCATTGATTATATATTTAAAAAATAACTCTTAAGAACAATTATTGATTTGGTTTGCCGCTTTACGTTCATCTTGTGCACACGAGGCTTAAATAGACCTGGACCTACAGTTTAAAAGTGGATTTCGAACATTTACAAACATCCATACATCCACCAGGAGCCTATGATACCAAAGGCCAGCGCGCTAGCCAATTGGCCATCAGGCCGCCAATAATTGCTGAAGCTATTAACATGTGATTGAACAAATTATTAAAGGGGAAAAATGGTTATTTTTTCAAGGTTTGTATTGGTTGAATAATGTTTACACAGATGACTTAGTTAAGTAACATCTAATGGTTAAAAATATTAGTAAATACAGTTATGGTTTCTAATGAGTGAACGTGTGAAAAATTATCCATCCATAATTTTAGAAATGAAAATTATCTTAATAGAATGTTTCAATCCCAAAAAATCGAATAAAATATTCTTTTAATACAAAAAAAGTAATCTAAAATATCCAGATAAAAAGGAACTAAAAAATATTTTTTTGGAACATTTTCAGAGATTACAAAAAATATTTTATGATGAATTAAAACCATCGAGATTCATTAAAAATAAAAACCTTAAGAAGAACAATCATAGCTTTTATTCTAGTTTATTGCAAGTAACTTTTTGAGCAACGGAACCAAGAAATTGAGAGCAGAAGAATAGCAATTATAAATTCCTTTAATGAGAAATCCGAGTTGAAGTAGGAAAAAATAATAATGTCCCATGTCCTTAAAAAAAAAAAAAAAAAAAAAAAAACAGAAATTGTTCATAATGAGATTATTGATTCTTCTTTTGAGGGAGACCTTTTGTAAATGTTCACTTACTTTAATTTACCAAATGTAACGGTTGTAACTGCTCCAGTTTTATTGAGTTCTGGTAGGGGTCGCTTATTTTAAGAGTATGAGATTAAAAGTTACACACTATGGTTGTTAACTTGAAACTTTCTTCACTAAAGAGGAAGTTAATGTGGTATGAAGAAGCATGAGTAAAAGGAAGTCGTATAACTGCAGTAGACATATTAAATATAAAAATTATTCAAAGGATTTTCTGTACTTCCTCTTGGTAACTAGACACATGTGAAAATTATGTTACTGTGATTAAGGTAGTTGCAATAAAGGTTAGGATTTAAAAATGCGATGGTACAAGATTTATCGTCGATTTATTTATTTTTCAGAATGGATGTCTGTTTTGTTTTGTTTGAGACGCATAATTGAGAGCGATCAGGCTTACTGTGTGGCGGAATGAAAAGTGTTGATAATAGTAGATCTTTTAGCAGCCTAGGAAGTTACCAGAATCTAACACGTGGAAGTAATCCACAGTCGAAAGTAATGATCAGGCAGATTTGCTGGCTAGAAGGGTCCTCGGATCGTCCAACAGTCAAATACTTGCAACCCATTTCATTCCATGAAACTTTGTATCGAAAATCAAATGAGACTTTAAGATGGAAGTCATTGCTCACTATTCGTATTTCCTAGAGGAGTTGGAGGAACATTTTAGAACAGGATATTTCGGACAAACATCGTGAAAAGCTGTCGTGGAATTTAGATTTGCGATGGGGTGAGCCATCTGCACCGCATTGGTATTTTGATAGCCCAAATTTCTAGCTCTGTTCGAAAGACGAGATTATGGACAGGCACCATATAGCAGCATGCCGGCCTTGCACGGGGACTATGAGGTGAAAAGATATTGGAGCTCTATAATTCTGCTGATGGGACATTGACTTTTTCACTTATCGTTTTCTTTTTTCTTGTGTTTGTGTTTTTACACTGTTTTGAACTCTAAGAGTGTGTCATTATCTCTTGCCATTGAAAATTTAAAAAAAAAAGTCTGTTTTGTACGAATCGCTTTAAATTCTTTTGAATTTCAAGGACGAATTTCGTCTAAGTGAGATTCGTCACAAGAATTCGCTTTTTTTCCCCTGTTACAATCATAAAAATAAAAATTCTAATATTTCCCATCCTCACTGGCAACATATTCTTGCTTTAAAAAATAAAAAAAATATTTTGTTTGCAATATTGATTTAGGAAAAATTAGTAACGATCATTAAAATAAAAGCTTTATACAAGAATATGTATTAGATAATTAGAGGGACAAAATGGTATTCAGTATTATATAAAACTTATATATAATGCAATGGAAATTATATAAGTTTGACGTTCAGCCTTTTATATATTTTTACCGGAAATTAAAAACTGTTTTGATAAAAATATATAAAAGATTAACATTTAAAAAAAACTGGTTTTTTTTTGTTACGCATGACAAAAAAAAATGTTTTTATATTTCATAGATACGTTTCATTTTATTGTAGAATGATAAAATTTATTTTGATGACATTCATCTTTCGAAGCAATAAAAGAATCCTTTTCAAATTTTACTTTTTTTTTAAAAAAATTTCATTAAAAAATATCAACAATCATTACAAAAACTTAACATAGCCATAAAATTAGATCTTGAAGCTGTCTTCATAACAAAATTCAAAGCAAGATAAAAAAAAATTGACGCACCATGAAAGTGTTATCGAATTCAACAAAATCTTTGGGATATTGCAAAACTTTGCGATTCCACACGTAAATGATTAAATTTTTGTACGTAATGAACGAATAACTAAACTTTTAGAGAAGAAATTCCTAGGATATTATTTCCATTATAACTGTATTTCATAACTGTATCATTGCATACAGGCCTTGCATATACGGCTTCACGCACAGTATGAACATAGGTCATCATTAGAGATAAAGGAAGGACAGTGATCATATCGAAAAATCTCCTGACATTTGGGTCAGAGCGATGCCATCATTCGACGATGTATGGCAGAGAGATGACATATTGTGAGGACAGAACGTCTCGTGCAGCACCTGCTACGTCATTACTAATGATCTGATGGGGGCCAGGATGCCATTAGCCTTAAGGACTTTCCATAGACCAACTTAGACAAAGGTGTCAAAACTCATATCGCCAATTACGCCAACTACCCCACATCAGATAATAATCACTGTCAAGTGCGTTTGCAGAGTTTGCCAGGCTCGTTAGGCATGGTATCTCACTGATTAGAGTAAAATTGTTTTCAGAGATTGAGTCTTGATTGATTGAGTCTTTCATTTGAGTCTTACTTTTAAATGAATCAGGAGGATTAGCGATGAAGAGACATCTTGGACAGGGCGGTATAATAACCTGGCTGTCACTCGGTAAACAACCTGATAACCGGGAGATATGGTCTGCGATGTGTGGCAATTAAACAATATGTTTATGAAATACAATTGGGTAAGTCCCTTTAATCTCCTCATCAGAATTTGAGTATTGAATACGGATTAAGTGTGGAATTAATATAATAAAAGCAGAAAAATATAGTTTACAAGAGGTAATAGACTATTAAAAAAATTTTAAATCAAAAAATTAGGAAAATTATTTTTAAAAAATAATAAAATTCGGTACAATTAAGCACAAGCTGCACATAGCTAAAAAAATAAAGAAACTAAAGGAAAATGTCGACTATTGTGAGAATAAAATGAATTAAATATAATAAAAAACTAGAGTTAATAAAAACTACAGTTCAGTTAAATTTTGATCGTCACCAGATCGATGAAGCATGGGAAGCGAATTGCTGTTGAGACATGCGGGAGACTAAGTGAAGAAGCGCCTACAGTAGGAGTACTGGAGGGCGGAGCAAGTAAACTTACTCCGTTTTTTTCAAAAGTCTCGTGAAGATCTGGAGTTTTTCGATCAGTCGGAGTTACATTGTAGTAATTGATTGTAAATTTTTTCTAAACCTCCAAGGGAGTTGAAAAAAGGAGACAAATTACTTCAGGACAAAGAGAGTCTTTGAGGTGAAGTCAGCATCTTCAATTTCAATTGTTCGAGGTGCTGATCTGGTCTTGTGGGGTTGACGTTGGGGGAGAGCCTAGCCATGAAGTACTGCTGTGAATGAGAGCTGCGTGGCTACTGGCCTTGATATAAAAATCTTTTTACTAGAGCTTGTTGTCTTTGGTGTGGTTTGTGGACAGCTTTGGGAATTTGATACAACCTTGCCAAGAAGCTAAGTGCCTTTTTTTTTTTCTTTAATTATTCTTATCAATCAAGCCAGCCGTGTGATAATCTTTGAATAAGTGCGGTCCCTCGCAGTTTAGGCGTCTTTTTGTTTCATACCGGATTTACTAATTCCATGATGGAAGTAGTTGCACGAAAAACATTGGGTATCTCCAGACCTGCAGTTAAATTTCTCCACTCAGACAAATAGATAGAGCATTTTCTTGACATCAAAGATTTTGGCGTTGATGTTACTTCTTGGTATGACATTTTGCAGTACCGGTATTGGTTTCTTGCTTTGGTTCTTTAGCTGAGTAACCTTCGCAGTTGTGAAGCTCATCCAGGTGAGAGTTTTTGATTTCAGCAATGTTGGTGTCAATAGGCAGTCCCTTAAGTATTGCTTTGATCGGCCTGTTTAATTTAGCCGTGATCTGGAAGCCGTGATCCATTTCTTTTTCAAGCAGGAAGGTGGTCAGAGATGATTTTACCGGCGTCCAGGAGACATTTCAGACAATCACCTGAGAGATTCATAGACACTAAACCTTTACATTTTCTTGATAAGTTTGAAGATATACTTTAGGTTTCCATGTGGGCGTACCAATCTTGGATCTTCGTTTTATAATTCTTAGAACTCCTTAGTTTGGTTCGTCGCTCTACGGTCATCTTGTGCACACTTTAGGCTAAACAGACCACAACCTACAGTTTAAAAGTGGATTCCGAACCACTACAAACATCCATGGCACCGCCGGGGCTTGAACCCGAAACCTGTGGTACCGATCGCCAGAGCGCTAGCTACTCGGCCATTCAGGCCCCTTGAACTCCTAAGAGAAAATAAAAACTCTTTTATTTGTATGACACACTTTTATCGTTGCTGAAATAGTTGCATTTTGTAGTAATGTCAGGCGCAATAGCCTGCATTGAACGGGCAGCGAGTTCTGGCTTTTGCAGAGCGTTTCCTACGATGATTCTTAGAACCAGTAGTAGATACCGCTTTGCGTGATTCGAAGGATGATCTGACATCAAGTTACGCAATAGTTCTTATCCTGTCGCAGATGCGAGGCAGTTACCCTAAAAATCTTCCGGGCTGTTCGTGGTATACATGAAGCTAACCGATATTCCCTCTTCACCTTTCTAATTGGTAGGGGCTACATAATCCTAGGAACATGTGTGTGTGGGGGGTGGATAAGAAAAACCGTATGACTTATGGAGGTCTTGAGAGTCAATTCAATCGATAGCCGGATCTTTTCTATTGTCATCCATGATACTCGTACATCATTGAGGTACCCTAACAATATTTTAGCCCTATTGTGAAGCCCCTTGAATAGCATTCCAGATTTACATTTCAAAAGGATAATGACATGCTGTAGGCATTTCTATTGATGTCTTCGTGCTTATTAAAATTCCCCTGGCTAGTTAAATCAAAAGATCTTCCACCAATAAAGCATGCTTAATATCTGATCCAACGAATCTTCCAGAATCTCTCTGGATCTAACTCGATAACTGAAAATTTGGCAAGAAATCCCATAAATGAACATCCTGTAATTCTACAAATAAATGCCAACCAGGATAACTGCTCGTATAAAGTTTACTTTATATAGCTGTATCTACTGAATAAAATATTTTTTTGTGTCCTTATAGTTTTTTTTTTTTATCTATGCATATCCATCACATCTACCAATTTTAGTTTCATTCGTATAATACGGGGAGTGTCGTTTCCGGTTTTTTTTTTCCCCCATAGGCTGTTTTTTATGAAATTAACACGAATTAATAAACTCCAATTTACTACAGAACTTCTTTTCTGTAATAAATGTAGTAATAAATAATGCACAAAATAATGATACTGTAACTTTTTGTTTTATGAATTAAAATCGACACCTACTACACAACCTTGCAAGTAATTGCGCATGGAAAGATTATTTTTATATGACTTTAATATATATAATGAGTTATTTCTCGCGAAATAAAAAAGGGAGGTAATCATTTACCAGATAACCTTCATTTTTACTTCGCGCGCGAAAACATCAGTAATTATCATAAACACCGTGCTGGAAAAAGAGAAAAATATTCACAAGACAACCAACAATTATCTGATCTAATTTATCGTTCACTTTTAAAGCAAGAAAAATCATTTATCATGCTCCAGAAATATTTAACAGCTACGGTGAAAATACAGTAGAAATTAACAGATGAAAAAAGATTATTATATGAATTCAATATCGTTTATTCTTTTTGGTAATGCTTTTTGTAAAAATATATAATAGTCAAAAGTATACTTTAAAAAAAATTAACTTTATTTGATTACTAACAGATATGATGGGGTGTTGCACAGATGCAGAAAATAATACATATTTATTTTGGCAAATTTTATTAGGAAAAAAAAGCAAACAATTTTTCAAGTGTTATAATTTCAGAAGAGTTCATTCAGTAATTCAGTTTTTTTCTTTGAAAACTGTTAGCAATAATTCATTTCAATTCCTTCTATTAGCTCACACTCTCCCTATATATATCTTGCTCAAATTTTCAATCGTTCATAAAATACTTTTTATTCATCCACTCAAGTTCGAATACATTTTTTTTTAGCTTGTAGTCGATGACACTGGATGTTAATACACAGTTTTTTTCTAATACAAATTCAGTGATTAAATTTAATTAATTAATTTTAGTTTTCTTTAGATTTAAGTTGCATACATCTACCAATATATAGCGACATATAAACTTAAAAAAAAATGAATGAAAATTATTTATAAAGGACTTTTTCTGCAATAGAGTGAAAAAAAAAATAGGAATTGACTTAAAATATTTTTTTTTATATTACTTGTTTTTAGGTGTAACTATAAAGGTAAACAAAGAACACAAGTGTTGCCACATACAACTTAAATTAAAGATCGTTTTCTTTTTTTAAAAAATATACACGCAGTACATAAATTACTGTAGATATATATAATAAATATATCATGTTCTTTATTAATTAAAACTAATTTTTAATAATTATAAAAGAATCATTTTTAATTAAAAAAATAAATTTTTTTCGTAATTCAGTCACCAATGATTATGATTCAAATAATAACCATTGATCAATCGCAGGACAGCTAAGAATATAAAGAAAGTTCGTTGCTTTTGGCCAATCACAGGTCAATTAACAACTCAAAATCGTTATGTCGGAGTCCAACTGTTTTATTCAATTAAAAAATAACCAATTAGAATTTTTGAAAATACGGCGACTAAACAATATTATAGTTTCATTATAGAGAAAGATGTGTTGCTACATTTTTCAATCGCATCTTTTTGCATTTGCCCATATGTTTAGGCTGTTTTCTTCTCATAAATTGTTCTATAATTGTACTAGAAACAGTAAGTAATATTAAATACTATATTTGGCTTCACCAATTCTTTATTCTGATTTCGACTTAACAATTTATATTTACATAAGTCCCTACAGAAATGTTTGTATAATAAATGTTATTTTCAGGTCGTTAGTTTACATTACTGTTACATTACCTTATCGTATGTGAATGTAACCGTAACGTAATACAATTATGTAAAGCGAACTGAAATTAGGCATGCTGGTCGGAGATGGCATGTTATTACTTTCTTGGGAGCACTTGTGTATCATATGAGAGAAAGCTTGGAAAATTTACACCATGCTACTATTTAGACGTTCCAGAAATCAACTTATTTTATGTAATCAGGTAATGACTCCCGCTTGCAAATTTTCTATATTAAATTTACACTTAAAATCAATAATAAAAAAAGAAATTTAATTTATTGTAGGTTTGATTAAAACAAATACTACAAGCTTTTTTTAAAAAAAAAAAGAGCTTTTTTTTTTTGGTTCTAATGCAGTTGGCAAACACTGGGACAATTGTCTTAAATGCCTTAAGGCAAGCGCTGCACCGGCGTTACTCACTTAGCACTACCCAGGAGGTGCGTGTAGCTTGAAGATAAGCTACGAACGCGGAGTAACAATACTCCCACAACGCTCTGTTTACAGGAACAAAAATGCTTTTTTTTTTTTTTCTTTTCTTAAATGTCAACCCTACGCGCAACAGTCATGTTAGACCGGGACCTACGGTTTAAAGTAGATTTCGAACCACTACAACCATCCATGGCACCATCTGGACTCGAACCCGAAACCTGTGGTATCGAGCGCCAGAGCGCTAGCGCGCCACTCGGCCATTCAGGTCCTGTGTTTTTAAAAATAAATAATATAAAAAATAACGCTTTTTTCACATAGATCGTATCAAAAAAATAAAATTTCCATGTTTATACGTTGGTATTGCACCTTTACTGATTCACGATGAAAATAATATTCAATATACAATACATAAATATTTAATAATGGACTATTGAGTCGTTTTTTTATGAAAAAGAACGGTGTTATTTTATGTCTTGATAAGATTTGGACAAAATTCCATTAAAACCTTTTGTCTGGAAATTTCATTTACCGATCCACCAAAGAGTTGACGTCCAATTTTTGTTTTTGATATATTACTCTGGCACAAGATTGACCACTCAGAAATGCTGCGGTGGCTGCTTTTTCCCGCTGACCGCTCGCTTTTTTTTTTTTTTTTTTCTTTTTCCTCTCCCACCAACGCAATTACGGACTCGATCGATTTCAATTCAATTTTTGCTGCTGCCGCAAGTGGTACTTCAGCAGATTTTCAATCTAGTATGGTTCAAAATGAAACGAGAGAACACGCGTAACTGCCCAGTAACTTAAAATTCTGGGGATTTTTTTTTTTTTTTTTTTTTTTCATATATAAAGAAAGGAGATTGATATCTGCTTTTTTGGATATTTTTCTTTGAAATAAAAAATATTGAAAAGCTGAATATTTTCTTAAATTAATTGGAATGTCGCTTTTAATATTTTTTTTTAATTAAAAGTGTATAATTTATATGCTCTGGCGCGCTCGGTGCCACAAGTTTAGAGTTCGAGTCCCCGCGGTGCCATGGGTGTTTGTAGTGGTTCGGAATCCCCTTTAAATCGTAGGTCCCGGTCTAATATGACTGTAGAGCGTATGACTGACAACCCTACCCCGTTTAAAGAAAAACATCTAAAGTCTCGAAATCTGCCAAAATGGCACACTGCCTTGGCCCACCGTGGGGATATCGGGCCACTTATGATGATGATGTATAATTTATATGATTTTTTTTTTTCTATATTATCATTATTATTAATTTTGTTAAGTGATAATGATGATAATATAGAAAAAAAAAAATCATATAAATTATACACTTTTTTTGAAATTTCGCTCATACATTTTCATCACATCAAAACAAAAAATTTTCCTACATTTGAAATCGTTAATTAAAATGATTTATAATGCACCAAAATAAATTTGTTCGCATTTAGTGCATTAATATTTTTACTCTCAACTTCTCATTAAACAAACCCATTTCACAAATAAATATTTTTTTTATAATGATTCTTCTATTTGGGACTAAGCATCAGCTAAAGATGATAAGACTACGGTTTATTTTTGTAGAATTCTCGTAATTATAGGAAACGAGAGTTGGAAAATATTATCATTATTTCTATGAAGAATAAAAAAATGAATAAATTAGTTTTCATAAAAAGTCAAATATTTCAAAAATATAATGTAACGAAACTTTACTCACATCACAACAATATTTTTCCAGTAGCAAATTTCTTTAAAATATTCTTAAAATTTATCGCATTCACAATTTCCTTTTCGAATGCAATTAAATTTTGTAACTGTGCTTCTTCCTACGAACTGGCGAGAGCGCCCCTGTGGCGTTCAGGAGAAATAATCAGTATGTCTCGAGACTCTCAACCGAGAGGAAGTACAGAACGATTGGCGCTGCCACTGAGAAACATTTAGTACAGGTGTGGTGAACCCGCGCCCCGTCTTGAATATTTTTCCGGCCCGTGAGATTTATTACACTTTCACAAAATATATTTATTTTATAATGGCCAAAGTAGTGAAGACCAACGTATTAAAGAAGTGCATTATGTGGGCATCCCTATATTCAAAAGTTAACTATCGAAATGATGAGAAAAAAATTAACTTTGATTTTAAAATAATATTCTTGCGCAAACAAATATCACACTAGTAAAATAAATATTTTTTAGTGATTCCATTTTTTTTTTTATCTCATTTATATATATATACTTTTTATATTTCATTTTCCGTGTTATATATTTCTTTACAATGTGCGTTTAGTATCATTATTATTATATTATCTATGCTTACATGCAAGAATAAAAGTAAAAATAATAATAACTCATTATGTTTAAATTTTTCACTCCAAAAAAGTATCTACAGTGGGTTTAAATGTAATATAGGAATACATAATTTTATACGCGGCCCACGGAGTTAAGCATTTCCAAAGTGGACCGCAAAATCATTTGGGTTGGCCACCTCTGGTTTAGTACAACGCAACAACGCACTTCTGTTGAGCAACGTTTAGTTTACGGTCTCTCATCCCGATAGGAAATATATTTGACGCAACCTGCACTTAAGTTTGCCTACAGATTTTCACCTGGAGAACTAGTATATACCGCGCAAACTTAACTGTCGGGTTTTTGGCTTAGATGTGATGTCCTTCCACATGTCTAAAATTATCTGTCTTTAAATGTGTTACATGCTGTATGTCTCTAATTGTAGGCGCGTAGTGTTTGTAAATAAAGCTGTGAGTTCTCCAATCTGTGCCTCAAGTATCTCCGCCCAACCACACCCAGTTACAATCCAACTGCATAACCGACAACACAATAATTTGTCTTTTGTACACAAGTGAAAGAATTAAATTAGAAGGGAAACAAAAAGTCCCATTGAGAAATTCTGGCATCTTTTTATTTTATCATTAATCTGGAATCATCCTTACATAAACTTCTTTAAAAAATATCGAAATTTTTGAAAAACAATTCTTGATTGGTTTGGTTTGTTTTGGAGTGCTACTGCCGTCTTGTGCACACGAGGGTTAAACAGACCTGGACCTACAGTTTAAAGCCGATTCCGAACCACTACAAGCAATTCTTGAAGTTTACTAAGAAGCAATCTTTATCACGAAACTTCTTCCAGCAACCAATCTTCTCAAGTCATTTGACCTTTAATTAAACAATTACTTTTCAAGTAACACTTTCTCACCAAAGATCTCTCTTTCAATCTGTATGACACTTACGCAGAGTTCGAAAGGTTGAATGCTCGGCAACGAACAGTAAACCATATCAAATTATTTGGAGAAAAAAAAAATATGTGAACAAGTTTTTCCCCTTCGACGAAGAGCCAGAGTTGGTAAAAAACTTTTGACTATAAATTTTTTTAAAGACAACGAGCCCTTATCTTTTTTTTTTTGTAGCAAGCAATTAAAAGATCTTGATGGATGGCAAGTTCTAGAAGTGTCAGGAACCAGAGGTCCCATTTCCTGGAAAAAACCTATCAAACTTTATGGGAAGAGTTACCAACTAACACTTTTTTTTTTACCCGTGCTTTAAAAAGACGGTTTGTTGTGAAAAAAATAGAATTGCACACCCAATTCTTATTAGCTTTTAACATAAAAACTGATGCTGTCAGAAATATTGTGGTTCTTGGTTGTGAACTTTGTAGATTCTTGTTTGTTTAAACCTTGTGAATCAAGTTCTTGTGAATTAATGCGATGCTAAATTATTGAGCCATTAAACAGTTTGATACGTATTTGAATTTCAGATAGTCCACATTGAATGTTATTATGGTTTAGGAAAGCAGTTTGTAATGAATGAAAGATTAATTCCAATGTTATAACATGAGTGACTTATGTGATGTGCATGCTGGTCTTTACAAACCAGTTTAAAAGAATTCAGAAAAAATCAACATAATATTTTAAATGTTGTAAAACAGCATAGACTGTGTAGCATTTGTTGTGAACGCAATATATTGTTTTTTGTCCATCTCTTCTGCATCAGCGCAACACCCCATGGTGGACCAATGCCATCTGCTTATTGGAAGATATCGAGACAGGAGAGGTTTTTATTTTTACGGTGTAGGGTTGTCAGCCCTATGCTCAACAGTCATATTAGACCGGGATCTACGGTTTTAAATGGATTCGAACCACTACTAGCATCCATGGCATCGCCAGACCTCGAACCTGAAGGTTGAAGCACCAGAGAGGTAGTCACTCGGCCAACAGGCCTCTCTGTCCAATTCTATTATAATTTTTAATTACATATCTAACTTTTGGAAGATTCATTCTCTTGAAATTTTTAATTGCATTTTTTGTTTTAAATTAGAAACTATAATACTACTTATTTAATAAATTAAGCACTACATTTTTTTCAGAATTCGTAATAATTTCAATATTTTTTTCTATATTCAAAAATATCTTGGACGATTTATGTTTGAAATGTATATTCTAATCCATGACTTAGTCATTCTTTATCGATTCCTTATTATATTTTATCTGACATTTATCTGGAAAATTTAAGAATTTGATTTTTTTTTTTTTTTTAATTTTTATCTTAGAAAACAAGTAACAAAGCAACAACAAAAAAAAAATTAAATTTTATTCCTACTTTTTTTTTCATTATATTGCGGAAAGTCCTTAATAAATAATTTTCATTAATTTTATTAAGTTTATCTGGTGCCATCTTTTGTTAGATATATGCAACTTAAATCTAAAAAAACTAAAATTAATTCATTATAATTTAATTACTGAATTAATATTTGAAAAAACTGTATTAAAATCAAGTGTCATCCAATACTAGTTCAAAAAAATGTATTTGAACTTGAGTGGATGAATAAAAAGTGATTTATTAACGATTGAAAATTTGAACAAGATATATATAGGGAGAGTGTGAGCTAATAGAAGGACTGAATAACAATCGAAATTCATTTAATTAATCATTGTTTGATATTCAAAATTAATCGCAAAAACTTTCTTATTTTCAGGTCATAAAACCAGTTTAGTTCGGGAATTTTCTAAGGCAAGATACTTTCTTAGGCACTCGGCTGTCTCTGAACTCTTAGAATTGATTCTGGATCATGGCCAATAATCCATGGACAAAAACCGGAGAATAGAAATATGCCAGACCTAAATGTAATATTAATATTATTTTGCATTCATTTGAATTTCAAAATCAATATAAATTTCAAAACTTTACGTTTCATAAAATTTTGAGAATGACTTCTGAAATAAAAAAAAAAGCCCTCTAGAAACAATTTCATAAGATTGTAATCTTATTTAAATTTATATAAAATGTTTTTTATAATTTTAATATGATAATTTGGAACCAACAGAATATATATAAAAAAAAAATTATTGGAACCAACAAGTTTGTTAAACGAATGATTAAATAATATGTAAGGAAGAGGTCAATTCTAAGATTTCGATAAGTAAATTATGTCGTATGCATTTTAAGCTTTCGATAAGTAAATTATGTCGTATGCATTTTAAGCTTTCGATTAGTGATTTAAATCGTATAATTTCTAAACATTCATTATAATTAAATACTGTAATTTTTACAATTTTAAAGAAAAATATTACAAAAATATATTTATATATATAAATATGTTAAAATAGATTCTTCTAAAAAAAAAAGTTCTCAATTATGTGTAAAAAATGTATTATCACATAATTGAGAAACCATCTGTAATTAAACTATGTATAATGATATAAAATATCATTGGCAATATAAAAATAATTTCTGATTCTAAGGCCATTGACCCATAGAACAACATAGAACATTCTAAACTTACCCATTGATACACCCATAGAAATGGTATTTCAGATTTACATGTTAATGCAGAAAAATTAATAAATTTATCACAATTTTTTTCTCTCAACCAATTATTAATTTGTTCATTATTTTTTAACTTGCTTTATTGTAAATGTATATTCGAGTCGATTTTAATCCTAATTTTGACACTTTCAAATGTCAAGCAATTTCTCATGTATTTTTATTACTAAATTGAATAAAAAAAAAAAAAAAAAAAGCAAAAATATATTCTATAAGTACAAGAATAATGAGGTTACCATAAAAAATAGCATTTTAAAACTAAGCATATAACATCACAACAAAGAAGCAAGGAAATTAAATTGATATACATCAAGAAATTATACAAATTTTTAAACAAAATAAAACTTTTATTCTATAAATAAACAAACAGTTCGCGGTTTACTCGCATTCAGTTAAAAAAAATATACTATATTTATACAAAATATGATTATTTGTTTATATGTTCTAAGAAATACTACTACTACAAAAGAAAATTCAACTAATAATAAATAACTGCGCAAATCGAGTACTGATTTGCTAAACGTTTCAATTTCTTAGGGCCGCATTTAAATGTTTTAGGTTCGACTTAAAATATACTAATTAAACGTTTACTCTTCTTCTTCATTGAAGCAATGGCCTTAGGGTGGGCCAAGGCCGTCTGCCAACAGGCAGATTTCGAGAAAGGAGATAATTTTTCCTTTCTTTGCAGAGGAATTTATAGCCTTTAAAATTAAAAAAAAAATAAATAAATGAAAATGTGGAACAATTTTTACAATGTACGTATAAATATGGACTACTTAAATAAATAGTAATTCACATTTTATCTATAAAATATTAATTTTTATTACATTAGTTCACACAAGTGCTTTAGTTTCCACAGTAATTGCTGTATTACACACACATATATAAATTTCCTTCAATGGCGCATGAGCCCCATGGTGGGCCAAGACCGTCTGCCTGCTGGTAGATTCGAAACATGAGATGTTTTCTTTTTACAAGGCAGGGTTGTCAGCCCTATAGTCCTACGGTTTAAAATGGATTCCGTGCCTCCACAAACATCCGTGGTACTGCCAGGACTTGAACCCGAAGCTTGTGCCACCGATCGCCATAGTACTAGTCACGCGTTAATAACGTTAATATGCAATGTTAATCAATAACGCTAAGTAACTGAAGTCTAAAGGCAATCTAAAATGTCCATAATGACAAATAACCAAAATGTCGTAGCAAAATAATCTTTAATATCTTTTTGTTAATTGCTAAATATCTTAAGGAATTTTAAACAAATTTTAAATAATGGGAAATATTTAAATAAAGTAAACATTATTTTTGTAATTTTTATTATATTAATTAGATTTTTCAAAAAAATAATAAAATAAAAAAAACAGTTGAATGTTTTATTGAAAAATTTGTGATTTCTTGTCCAGTTGCATTCTCAATAGCTCTGGGCTACATGTCTCGGGTCTCACAATAGAATTAATTAAAAAACATTAAAAATTTACCCTTAACTGCAAGTTCAATTTTGTAAATGAATTCGTTTGCTAAATTTATACCAATTCGGAAACACTTATTGTTAAAAAACAAAAATTAATAAAAAAAAAATTCTTAAGATTTCTTTGGTTTTTATAACCTTTTAGTTAGTTCACTTTAAAAAGGGTGCTTTAATAAATTTACCTTAGATAAACATTTTTATTTAGCAAACTTTTATTAAAAATAGTAAAAATGAAAGGAATAGTTTTTAAACATTTTATGTATAAGTAACTCAAATTTTTGTAATATATAAACTTTAAAAACTTGATTTGAATGCATTAAAAGATGTTAGAAATCTAAAAATATTAATTTCAATTGAGTCGATTTCGATAGAGCGATTCAAAATGTCGATTGAGATTCAAAAATCTATTAAATCGATTTTTATGTAGATTATTGGTTAATGTACTTCAGTTTCCTTTAAAACTAATAAAAAAAATTTATGTCAATATGATTTGTTAAAGTAAAATAAAAATTTCACAGTAAAGTAATAATATAGGTGGCAATTTTCGAACCTCAAACATCTTTATTCTACAGCAAGACGCCATTGTTAATTTATAAAAAATTTTAAAAAAAGGGAAAATAGGTAAAATGTAATTATAAAAAAAAATTAAGCATGCTTTTTATTGTACAAATTATGAAGAATAAAACCTTTAAATTAATAGCTATTTATATTTAAAAATTTATTAACAGGACAATTGAACTCTATGCAACAAAGAAGGACAAAAATATTCATTAAATATTTCTGAAGTAAAAATAGTATTTCAAAATTGGCATTCTTTTGAGGTTATTTTTTTTCCCTACAAAATCGTATGATCCAAAAACTTCACGTTAAATCGAAAAAAATGACTTTGATATGCAATAAGTTATTTAATTTCTTTAGATAGATAAAAAGCAAAAAAAATAAAATATTGATCTTAACTTCAGCAAGATTATTAAAAATAAATAAAACAGCTTCCTCGTAGTTCGACAAGGAATAACATTGGAGCTCATATATACGAAAAACTAATCGATCTGAGAAAATAAATAAGAAAGATTAAATTAGATTCTCCACATACGGAGCAAACTACCAGAAATCTACTTGAAGCTTCTCTACAAAGTAGGACAGATTCCGATATCAAGTTTTCTTTTATCTGAGATGACTTCTATAAAATAAAATTCTTACATGAAAGAGATCTTGTTCACTTCTTTCTTGCCTCCCCCCCTTCTTTTTATCTGTCTTTCACTAACTTGAAGCAGTTATGTTCGATCGATATCAGTGTGACATTACGGCCGGGTCCAAGCCAAAGGAGGATCGGTGTCAAAAAGACGTCTTCTTCATATTCTTTTTTTCTATTTCCGTATCCTTGACTAAGATATTCATTCAGATATACATCACGACGACTGACATCCACTTTTGTATTTTACTTCCAGTCTCCTGTTTTAGTGTTTCAGTTGATGTAATATATTTAGCGGTATTATGTATCTTAAACTTTTTATTTATTCGATTATTACTTTAATTAAAAACAATATATTTTTAAACTTTTAAGAAAGAACAATAGATTATAGTACAGTATCCCATAAAATACAGCAAAAAAAAAAAAAAGAAAGATAAAGTTTTCCGGTTAATTTAAATATATTTGATTCATCGTAATAATAGACTTCATAACCACCAATAATCGATATAAAAACCCAAATATGGTTCCCAAACTTATTCGTAGTACTGAATCCTTTTCAGAAAAACAAAATTATTCAGCGCTTCCCTGAAAATCTACTTTCTTTAAGCAAACTAACAGTAAGACGTAGTAAAAAGTTGTGATGTAATACACATAAAATATCACAACTTTTTACTACATCTTACTGTTAGTTTGCTTAGATAGATATTTAATAAATTTATTTAATTAACTAGTTTGTTTATATGTTCATTAGACCAGTTCTTTTCGATTGAGACAAGCCACCAGCATTCCATTGTAATATACGCAACCATCCTGACGATCATGCCGAAAACTGTAGAGCACATAGATGTATAGAACGTTAACCAGGGTAAGGCAGTGATTTCGGTCAACTTTGTTGAACTGTTTTGTGCACACTTCCTTTCTCTTTTTTATTCTGTATTTTCCCCCTTTTTGTATTACCTTGCCATTGGAAATAAAAAAAAATGTTTGCTTATATAGACATATCTATGTTTATACAAATATGTCTATTTGCGTTTTAAAATATATGTTGTTGTTGCTTATCCCCTTGATTTAGAATCCTAAACCAAGTCCAGTAGATCATGCTGCATCAATAGATCGTAAACTGTCCTCCCCTCATTCAACAGTTGCCTCACAGAGGCACCAATACAATCGATGAGATGAGAGGGAGACGCGATGGCCGAACAATGACAAAGGGTATAAGTCTTCTCGTCTCCATTGAAGGTCAAACTCTTAGTGTGGCCAGTCCTTAGTCTAGCTAAAGCCGTTTGAGCAGGTCTAGGACAGGAGCACTGCAAGGACATACCAGGATATTTAGCGGCGTACCATGCATGAATGGGTGGCGACCTCCAAGAGGTATTCACTCTGGCTAAAGTCATGGAATGAACCTCTGTAGCTAACAGATTGGAAGAAGAAGCTTTGGGAAGTTCGCAACCTTCCCTAGCGAGCAGATCAGCAATTTCATTTCCGTAGATGCCCACATGGGAGGGAATCCACTGCAAGCACATCGATCCGATCTGGTCCAAAACAGCTAGTTTAGAAACTATATCCTGCCCCAATTTGTCCAAGATGCTTGGCCAATCTTTCAAATACTGTATTGAGCTCTTACTATCAGTCAGAATCCAAACATCAGGTACCATATAGTAAATAAAATAATAATGCATAATGCATAATATACAGCTTAAAGCTTGAAATCCCAAAATATTTTATTAAATCAACCGTAATAACATTCGAAATTAAGATTACGAAGGATAATGTGAAAATAAAAATTATGAATAACATTAAAAATGTGAAGGACAGTGTACTGCTATTAACGAATTAATCCTCATCTCTTTTCTGGCGCCAGTATTCTTAAATCGCCGCGAGTCTTTAATTGAGCTCGGTTTCCTTCTTTTTTCTTCCTCTTCTTCTTTATTTTTGTTTTTTTGTCAACAAATTTGTGACCGCACTAAAGCCATGCTCCACTAACTATGAATGAGGAATTCAATTTAAAACATTTGTATTGCAAACCAAATTTCAGACAGTATTGACTGTTGGTATCTGCTTTTTGCAGCCAGAACAGTTTCATTTTATTCTAATCACGATATAGGACCAAAGAAGATAAAGGTGGATGGCAATTTCAAACCATAGGTTCTTCGTTCGAAATTCGACAAGTTTTGCATAATCGAAAGCTTCCATGTCTATGCTAGGGATGTGCACGCTAAATCTGTATTCGGAATGTTTCTCGGAGAAAGAGGAGAGCAACGTGCCATTTCCCAGATGGCTCCCTTGATAAAGCGGTATTTTGTAGATTCTAGTATGAAATGACTTCCGACTCAATGCGGCGGACATTCGTGAACAACAAGCAATAATAATACAGATTAATTTTGTTATTATTGTTAGCGAATAATATTTCATTTATAAATCATTTTCTCCTTCACACTTTTTGGCGTTTATTTTAAATATGAAATATGAGAATGAGATCTTTTAAAAATAAGGTATAAATAAAATTTTTATTAATAAAATTTTTTAATGGTTTTTGATTAAAAAAAGATTAAGAGAAATTAAGATTATGATGAATAAGATTCTTTTTATCTTTTTCCAAATTTTGTATAAAAAAATAAGTTTAAAAATCTTTAAATTTATTTTTGCAATTTTAAATAAAATTATTTAAATTTATAGAGCTATTTAAAATAAATTATATATATATTTTTTTTGGTTTTAAACCTGAAAGTCCATTTACAAATTATAAACTAAAATAAAACACATGACTTATAGCAATTTTATAGAGACTGTCTCTCTCAAAATAATATTAATAAATGCATAAATGAATTTTTTATAAAATGCTTCAATGTAAGAAAATTATAAAATAAATTATTTTTCTAAACAAAAATAATTTAAATAATAAAATTAATTATTAATTGCATGTTTGTTTTTCGAAATTTATTTTTTAATAGATGAAAACTTAAATAAAAGAATTTAAAGGAAAACTGTTGAACAAGGATATCAAAAGCCTATTAACTTATGCAATTGGTCAATAGATAAAGAAAATATTTTTAAAAATGTAGTTGATTAGTACAACATTAAAATTAGCTAATACATTCTAATTTAAAACTGTAAAATATTTCTGATAATTATTTAAATATTTACGCGATTTTTTAAAAAAATATTATTATTTTATAATTCAATTTCTATAACAATTATATAATATTAATAAATAAATTTTAATTTTTAATTATTTGTTAAAACTGATTTTAAAAATGATTTAATAGAAGTTTTGAAATAAATTATCTTCGTTTAGCTTTTATGTAATTCCTATTGAAAATAGTAGTTTTGTTGTGATAATGATAATCCTGATTATGAACATGATCATCATAATTTTTATTCGTAATATGAACATAATAATAATAATTTTTATTCATAATTTGAACATGATAATCATAATTTTTATTCAAAGGTTAAATTAATTTATTGTTAATAGTTGCAAAATTAAAATTGGAAAACAATGATAAAGAGCAATAATTCCATAAATTTTATTTCATAATTATAAATAGACTTAAATATTTAAAATGTATTTTAGTTCTACAAAACAGATGCGCATGTAAATAAACAAAATTAATAGATCAAATGGCTTTAAAAGAGCTCAATAGCCTGGCTACAATCGTTATTGGAATGTTCGTTGTTCGTGGAATGGAGAACTAACGAATTAAATAAACAAGTAAGAATTATAACGTTCATTACATTTTCTTCGCATAAATTTCAGACAACTGTTCTCAGAAGCATTATCCATGTATTCCATTTAATCGTAAATGATAAATATTTTGATTATCTAATATTACTTTTGAAAAATTGATTTTTCAAAATTCAAAACAAAAAGGGTTGAAATGCAATTTTTCTGAGCTTATTTATATAATGCAATTCCTGATTAATAAACACACTTTTTGCAATGTGTTAAAATCATTTTTAAAATCAAGCATACTTATTTTAAAATAATTTTACTTATTTTAAGCCTGTGGGCATAATGCAACTTCCCTATGAAAACAAAAACAATATAATGACCTTCCTATGACAATATAATGACCATAATTTTTTTATATCTAACAAAAGTTTTTAAAAAGTATTTCCAAAATAAAGGTCACTTTGCCTGAAAAAGTGATTAAAATGCATTAAATTTTTATGTTTTTCGTTTTTCATACGGAGTATTTAAATAAAAAAGAATAAGATTTAAATTAGCTTGAATTTTCCAATAAATTCCAGAAGTTTTATCCTTAAATAAAGTAAGAAAAATATAAAATAACTAAGCAAGTTAAAATGTGATAAAAAATAGAAATTTGAATAATTTTAATAATTTAAAACAAATTAAAATGGTTTTAGCTTTTAGATGTCCCACATAGTTGAGAATGAAATGATAATTGAAGATTTTTTCTTCATAAACAATTTTGTTCTTGTCTGAGAAAAAAGAATTTTTATTAAGTTTATTTTATTATATTATTGAGAATGACATTATAATAAATAAATTTAGATTATATTTTTTTATTACTATATATTTTAATTAAATTCTTGTCTAAAATAAAAATTAATTATTTTAAATATTTTTATTTTATTAAATTAAATCATCAAAATTTATTTTAAATATTTTATTAACATTTTATAAATATTTTCACGAGAAATACAACTTGATTCACATATAATAACTTAGATTTATACAATTTTTTGCTATTCATAATCAAACTTGATTGACGAAAATAGTTCGAAAATCAATTTTAATTTTAGTTTTAAATTATTGAATTAAATTATTAAAAATATACCTTTTGAATAAAAAAGCAGAATCTTCAACGTCTTTATCTAACAAAACAGTAAAATAATTAAAAAAATTATTATAAATATTTATATATTCAATTAGATTCTGAATGGATTTATTTTCTTAAATATTAAATTAAGAAATTTAAAGTGTTAAAAAATCAAACAAAACAAAAAAATAATTAAAACACCAAAATTTATTTTTCGCAATTACAATTAGTAAAAACACTTTTCTTGAAATTAGAGAACCAAAATCAACTGTATCTAATCATATATTAGAAAATGGCACTTTACCAGAAGTATTAATTAGCATAAAAATGAGTAATCAACGAATTCTAAGTGAAAATTAATATTTACGTATTAATCACCAGTAAGCTAATATACCGTAAAAATGTAAATCCAACTAATTCGGAAAAAAAAAATACCTCAAATACATCAGCATGGAATAGAGGACATGTCTTCCATCAAAAGCAAAGATCTCATTTATTCTTCTAATATAAAATTTTACATTAGAAAAACCAAATGCAAATGGTCAGATTACATGTTCTGCCTTTGTAATAAATAAAACGACAGGCGGTCTAATTAGGTAATTTCCTTTATTTTTGGTTATTCAAATTTATTTAATATTCATTCTGTAACCGTGAAGGCGAGTATTACATATCGTCTGCTATATTATTGAATATTTGCAAGCATATGCAATTATTGAAAACGATCTATAATTTAACAAAAAGAAAAAAAAAATACTATATTTGTCTTAATCAACTACTTGAAGATTATTAAAAAGAAATTAACATTACTAGCGACAAAGGCAATAATTATTTTTTTAAAGGGTACACATTGATTGTCAATAAAATTTTTATTACTTCCTTTGAAGTTTCATTTTTATCCTAGAGATTTATTCGACCTTCAGTTTTATTTTCTGTGTAGGTAGGTAGTCTAATTATTCTCAGTAGTTATTAGTTGAGTTTTGTAATTATATTTTGAAAGAAATAAGCTTATTTTAGTTACTAAGACATTGTTCTTTTAATTTTTATTCAAGTAAATTACATAGTATATTAATTAATTTTTAAATATAATAGACATTTTTAGAGTATTGTATTTAATTTTTTAAAAATTCATTAAAATATATCATTAATATTTTCAAAAAATTAGGAAAAGAAATAAAAGGTATTTTACATTATATCAAATAGAATATATTATATTTATTTTTAAAAAAGCTTGGTGCAAACATATTTTTAAATATAAGAATTTGTGACGAAAAAAACCATAAAAAATTAGTTCTCGAACTTTAGGTGGGTCCATATATTTGGCTAGTTATTTATTAATTTATTTTTTAATCATACAGACAATATTTCATTCTAAATGAGAATTTTATTTTGACTTTAAAAAAACAATAAAAAGGAAAAGCTTTCAATACAAACTTTTTTTTTCCTGTGCATCTTTAAATTAAAAATTCGTAATATGCAATCCATTTAACTAAAACTTGACAATTAGCAAATTGGGAAATAATTTATTGACAAAAATTCTTTTGCAGTTAGCACTCACAACATAGTATTTTAATTTTTAAAAAATCAAAACTTAATGCATAATTTATTTTTAAAAATTAAGAAAATTACATTTCAAATTCAGTGAAAATATTACATATCAATAAAATTTTCTTTGATGTTTAGCGCATTTGTCTTAATGCATAGTATAGAAATTATTACATTTGAATTATTTAAGCACTTAAGAACACAAATTATTATTGTTTCACTGAAATTATGAATTCAATTTATTTAATTGATAAAAAGGTGCCTGATAGCCGAATGACCGAACTCGGTGCTACAGATTTCGTGTTCGAGTCCCGGCGATGCCATGGAAGTTAGTAATCGTTCGGAATCCACTTTAAAACAGTAGGTCTCAGTCTAATATAACTGAAGAGCGTTGGGTGTTGGGCTGGCAATCCTATTCCTGTAAAAAGAAAAATATCTCATGTCTTGAAATCTGCCAGTAGGCAGACGGCTTTGGACACCATAGGCCTGTAGTGCCAAAGAAGAAAAAGAAGAATCGATAAAAACATCTTAATCTATCTTCTTTTTTTTTTATTTTGAAGAAAGAGAATAATATATGACCGAAAACAAATTTCTTTTCCATATGTTTTTTTCAGTTAATCTAAAATGACGATAAACAGATGAATTAAAAATGGACACAAGAAGATCTGTAAGATCTTTGATTCGATCGAAAAGCGAATGAATATATATATATAACTATTATATAATAATAAACTATTCATTCCATTTAATGAAAGATAGACGCTTTTGCAGTTGTCTGTTATATTTTAGTATACGACTCATTACAAATTATACATCTATTTTACTCATTAATTCAAACCAGATTTGCAGCAATTAAACATCCTTGCATGCGTAGATAAAATTCCAAACTGTGTCTTTTAACCATAACTAATAGGTTGATCGTTTTCACTTCATTGTCCACTTAGTTATTCTCCACATCAACTCTTCTTATCTCATCATTTTTAAAGGGTTTTGGCACGCAACCCAAAAGGACTCACTTGAAATGCTTCTATATTTATAGAAATAAAAAATATAAAAAAACTGATTGGCCACCACCATCATTGTGAAGTCGTTTCCTACTCCATCGCAATTGGTCCTTATTTTAAACTGGATTAATCCAAACAGAACTCTAATGTAATAAAAAATAAGATGTTCGGTTGGCCGCAGACTTGCGTGTCATGGCTTTCTTTTCTTTTATGTTTTTAAGTTTTTATTTGTTTATTTTTGAAGTGATTATAAGGTGAGAAAGCTGTCTTGAATTGTGTCAAGAAAAATGGAGCATCCGTTGAATATTAAAGAGGTCTCTCTGGTGACAAACGTTTTCTACCGGAACGAAAATTGGATAGGTTGCCCACATAATAAAGTGACCCTCAAAGTATTCTTAAGGACAATATAAAGAAAGTTTTTATGTAGTGTCTCTTTATTTTTTTTTTTTTTTTTGCTCTCTGTGTGTGTATGACATATCTCGTCTGTTAGCTACTACTGTGAAGAAAAATATAGCTTTAATTTAAATTAAATATCTAATTGGATATGCATTTAATATTTACTATAAAGAAAATATTTAATTTAGCTTTTAAACAGCAATTTTGTTTTTTATCAAAGCTATTTCTTCAATGCTTAAAAATAAGCTTTTTTTTTTTTTTTTACTTGATATGAAATTTCCTCTAAAATATATTAATAGATAAAATAATATTTAAAAATAATCATAAATTATTAAATTTTAAATAAATTTCGATCAAATTTTAAGGATTCCAAACGATAATTTAAAAAAATTCTAGAGCAGAATTAATTATCAAATATTATAAAAATCAAAAGAATTTTTTTTTTTGCGGGGGGGAGGGGTCAAATTTATTTGCCAAAACATTTGAAAATGCCTTAAATGTAACCAAACATTTTCTACGGATTATTTTTAATTTAAAATTTTTTTTTTTTTTTTCCCTTAATTTTCTTTTTCTTAGTTATCTTTCCTTTGTTAAGTTTGTTTAAAACTGTCCATATAAGTAGTAGTCTCATTGCAAAAAAACTCAACAAGTTTTTCCAATTCATGGACCCTACTCCTCAAAATAAAAATAAAAAAATACTAAATTTAAAGAGAACTATTTCAAGTTTAAAATAAAATATACTATCTCATTATTATTAACTCCGTAGACAACAAAACCCTGTAAAAGTTCCAGGCAAATTGTTTGTAAAATTTAATTTAAACCCTAGCTGCTTGAATTATTATCTCCAACTAAACTAATTTACTACAAAAGCACCTTTAGTTTTCCCTAATTGAACATCATTCTCAAATAACAACTGCTTTTTTCTTTTCGAAAAGCATTCGTACAAATTAGAACTAACGCTGCATTAGAAGTTCGAACTAAGAATTCAAGAAAAAAACCGAAAACACATCCTAGTTCTTTGAAAGAATTTCTGTATAATTTTCCGTCTAATTAACAAAGCGTCTTTTACAAATCATCATAAAAAAAAATCCCTTTAAATGTCAGATCTCATTTGTTTTTGTTTCTTTAAACGAATTTGTTTTTTTATTTTATCCAAAACTTTTCTTAAATAAAAAAATTTTTTACGGTTTTTGATTGCAATAACATTTTGCATTAGGTTTCAAAAAATTTGATCGCAGTTAGCTCGTATTAGTGTTAAACTTTAATACTTTTATTTTAAGATTATATTAATTACATTTCTTATTTTTATTTCTCACAATTTTAATTACATTAAACTAATTGAAAAACAAAAATAATAAATTTTTACTTAATTAACATTGATATAATATAAAACTTGTATTTAAAAGTTTTAGCTATTGTGATGGATAATTTTTAATAAAGATTACTAATTTATACTGAATAATATATTTTCTTTAATATAAAAGTTCAATTCTGAAAAAAAAAATTAGCCAGTTCAAAAGCTACAAAAAAGTTTTTTTTTTTTTAAAATAAAGATTTTGTATTTTATAATAATTAAAATCCACAGGAAGTAAAAAAAAAAAAAAAGAATAAAACATTTATACACTACATAACTGACCGGACTATTGTTACAATGCTTTATTTTCGAGGAAAACCTTTTGAAACTTTCATAAATAAATAATTGCAATTAAAAATTAATTGTTATTTTTCATAAATAGAAATGTATTTTGCCGTATGTTAAAAAAAATTGAATTGAAATTTTTTAAATTTCACCTGAAAAGATATAGTTTTAAAAACTATTCCTTTTTAATTCTTCTTGTATTAATAAGTCATTAATGAGAATGAATTGAGAGATAGAAAATGAATTATTATTGCGCTTTAATCCTCAATATCTGAATTGAATGATAACGAATGAACTATCATTGTGTGTTCTTTAATCAATATCAATCCTCAATATCTGAATTGAGAGATAGCGAATGAACTGTCATTGCGTGTGCTTTAATCCTGAATATCTGAATTGAGGGATAGCGAATGAACTAACATTATGGGTTCTTTAATCCTCAATATCAGTATCTGAATTGAGAGGGAGAGAATGAGCCATCATTACGTGTTTTTTAATCCTCAATATCTGAATTGAAAGAGAGAACGAACTATCATTACGTGTTCTTTAAACCAATAGGGATTTTTGCATACCGTATTTTGGACGTCCGTTAGCTTTTTCTCCCTACCGCGCAAGCTCATAGGAAACATTATTACAGATACGCATGCGCAATTTCCTATGAGCATGCGCGCTAGGGAGAAAAAAGCTAACGGACGTCCAAAATACGAGGTATGCAAAAACTCTCTAATATCTGAATTGAGAGAAAGAGAGAGAGAGAGAGAATGAAATATCAATACGTATTGTTTAATCCTCAATATCTGAATTGAAAGATAGAGAATGGACTATCATTCAATATCTGAATTAAGAGAGAATGAGCTATCACAACGTGTTTCTTTAATCCTCAAAATCTGAATTGAGAGAAAGAAAACGAACTATCATTACGCATTCTTTTTAATCCTCAATATCTGAATTGAGAGATAGAGAATGAACTATCATTATGTGTTTTTTAATTCTCAATATTTGAATTGAAAGATTGAGAATGAACTATCATTACATGTTCTTTAAAGCTCTCGTTTTTTTTTTTTTTTCCTACAGTTTATCTATGAAGAATTTTGAAAAAGAATAAATATACTTGCTTAGATCAAAAATGTCTACGAATTCCAATTGATTTAAAACTAAACACAAAATAAAACGCACAGGAAAGAATTTTTATAAATTTATTTATAAACACCAGGAAGGCAATGCCGAAGCATAAAAGAAAATATACTTCCTTTGAAATTCTCGACACCTTTTTAAAATTTCAATGCAATGTCATCACCGGAATGCTCAAAGCATGAATGGAAAAAATCGATGAGTTGACATTCGCAGGTGATTGACGGTTTACTCTCCTTTCTAAAAATATCCTCTTAAATCCCGGATGTCACAAGCAGGAAATTGTGAATTGAACTCGAGATTGGAAAATAATTCACAGTGAAGAAATATTTGAATGAAGTTTTAGCTGTTCATTCGATTGAGTTTAAAATAGCAAAAGGAGCAATATAAATATGAATCGAAATATAGAAAAAGGTAAAGTATGTATTTTAATAAAATGGGTAAAACATTCTGTCAAATACTTTTACGGTTTGAATAAAAACATTTCACATAAAATACATCAGTTCATCTTACAGTTCGTT
Source organism: Caerostris extrusa (assembly GCA_021605095.1). Taxonomy (NCBI): domain Eukaryota; kingdom Metazoa; phylum Arthropoda; class Arachnida; order Araneae; family Araneidae; genus Caerostris; species Caerostris extrusa. The sequence continues at coordinate 110,244 of BPLR01007531.1, forward strand.
CATTTTATACGATTTCTGCATTTGTTTATGATTGTATTTTTTTTTTCCTTACAAAACAAGTAAATAATATATATATATATATATACATATTACAGAAATCTCTTTTACAAGTGTTGTTTAAAAAAATTTATAACTTTTATATGCACATAAATAAATGTTTATTTAGCTTAACTAAAAACAAAATAATTTTGTTGCTTAAATAAAGAAAGATATTTTGTGCCACTGTGTCGAAAAACATTTACCATTATCTCTTAGAGTAAATTTACTTAGACTCCAAAATCTTTATTCAATAAATTTAATATGTTTCATAACTTGTATTCAATATTAACAAAAAAAAAAAGTCTTTATAGCAAACAGTAACAATTTAAAATTCAAATTTAAGGAAATCTTAGAAATCTTAAAAAAGAAGAAACTGATAACATGGATAAAAAATGATGTGATATTTATTTTTTATTTGACCGTACATTTTTCGATGCTGAATTAAGCCATCTTATTTATTTTTCTATGATTGCTCTTAACTCCAGCTTAATTTTTAATTAATTAGCATAACCATAATTGAAAAAAGTGCGAAGTAATTAAAGTATTCAGAAAGTGGTATAATTTAAAGAAGTTCTTTAGAAAAGCAGTTTAAGAAATTCCATCTAATCCCTAGTATACTTAATTTTTTTCAACCTTTAAAACAAAAGTATTAAAGGAAATTAGAATAAAAAAAGCAACTAGCTAAATTAATTAAAGGAAATTAATTAGTGCTCTGTTAATTCTTTGGGCTCCACTAAATTTAATTAATATAAATTAGAAATGAACTTCATAACTAATCAAAACATTTCAAAAAAAGAAAAATTATAAACAAAATACATACAATATATTTTAAAAATAATATAATTTATGTTTTTTACTTAATTTTTTTTCTCGTTTTAATCTTATTAAAACATAATTCTGTAAATACTGATGAAATTTTCAATAATTAAGAGGAAAAAAATTTAAATGCAGCCTTTTGAAAAGCAAAAAAAAAAAAAATAAGTTAACTTAACTACGAAAAAAAATTATTACAAAAACAACGCATTTGTGTTGTATATTACTAAATTCAGTTGTACATTTATATTACCAATTTAGAAAAACAAGAAATAAATGAGGTTTTTTCAATATATAGTTAATTATAAACAAATAACATTTGTAATGTGTAATAATATATGCATGAAATAATGCATGTATATTTGCATGTAAATATATATACTTACATCTAATATTAAAAAAAAAAAAAAATAAAATCTTCTAAAAAAAAATTATTTACATCTACTACATTCTAAAAAAAAAAAAATCTTGAAAAAAATATTTATATTTATCACATAATATAACTATAACATATTAAATTTTTAAATCAATAAAGTAATTTTAGAATAAAATCTTCCTCTAATAAAAAATTTATTTAAACTTTTTAATCAATTAATTAGTTTTAATCAATCAAGGTTTAGACAATGGCTAAAATTTAAATGTAACTAACTATTCAATATCAAATTTATATTATAAACAGTTATATCGTGCCTATAAATATTTTAATAAAATCTTAAATAAAACAAAAATTATATTATAGATAAAGTATACTGTAAATCATAAGAAAACATTTGGTACTTACGTATTAACGGTACCTTGGCGACAGACTTGGCGGTTTTTAAGTGTCGCCAAACTAACAGCTACAGATTTGGCGGTTTTAAGTGGCGCCAATATAACAGCTGCAGATTTGCTGAGTTTTGACGCCATTTTGTAGTGCTACGAAAATGCGTATTTGGGATTTGCGAGAAACAGAACAAGATGCAATTTTATTTTTCAGGAGCGAAATATTTTACCAAAACAACGAAAATGTCCCAATTCCCATGACATGAAACTTTATTTTGGTGAACGTAAGTTTTGGAAATGCAATTTCAGTCAGTGTGTTTATCGTGTGGGACTTAGCCACTTTGTGTTTAAATAAAGTGTTTTTGACTAATTTGTGTTTAAATAAAGTGTTTTTGACTAATTTGTGTTTAAATAAAGTGTTTTTGACTAATTTGTGTTTAAATAAAGTGTTTTTTGACTAATTTGAGTTTAAATAAAGTGTTTTGAATTTTGAAATCGTTTTGATTTTAAATGAAGTGTTTTATATATTTTAGTATTTGGAATAAAAATATTTTGAAAGCGTTTTTATTTTAAATGAAGTGTTTCATATATATTTTATTATTTGGAACAAAAATTTTAAGTGTAGATTGGCGCCACTTAAAAACCGCCAAAATGTAGCTGCGGTTGGCGCGTGTGCTCTTTATTGACGCAACTGTCGCCAAGGTACCGTTAATACGTAGGTACCAAACATTTGAAATCGATGAGAAAAAATTCGTTGGAAGCCCTTAGAAATTACAGGAATATTTCAACGCAAAATATTGGAAGCGATGAATGTTTGTAAATTTTACACTTCCTTCCTTCCAATAACGTAAACTATAGTAAAATCTTTATTGCTATTTTATCTCAAGGGAGTGAAGTAGGTACTTGAGCTAATCGCCATCACATCATCGAGACAGATAATCCCGTATGTGAAAAATCGGCTATCTTTTGAAAAGGAACAGGAGTTACTTCTCGCCGTCCCACAGAGGTGGAGTGCTAAGAAAGATAACAGTGAAGTCTCACAAGTGATCAATGGGAGCCGAGGGGAAAAAATATAAATAAACTTATTCGGTGTTGTATTAAAGGTTTCACTGAAGGATTATAGACAGTTGGTTCAGTCTTTCAATAAAACCCCATTTTGGTAAATCTGTAGAAACCATATTTGCAATTCGTATGTTTGTCGGCAAAATTGTTAGATTTCTGTGAAAGATAAAAGCTTCTAATGCATATAATGCATAAAGAAAATTATCTTTGATTTACTCAAGATATGTTTATTAATAAAATTTACCAATGACGAAATTATTTAATAAATGCGACAAAAAATGTTGTAAATTAATATATGGTAGGGGCCTGGTGGCCGAGTGACTAGCGCTCATGGCGCATGGTGCACAGGTTTATGCTTCGAATCTCGGCGGTGTCATACATGTTTGTAGTGGTTCGGAATTAATAAACTGTAGGTCCCGGTGTAATATGACTGTAGGACGTAGGGATGACAATCCTACTCCATAAAAAAGAAATCACCTCCTATTTTGAAATCTGCCAGTAGGCGGACGACCTTCGCCCAATATGGAGCTGCTGTGTTAATGAAGAAGAATATATGGTATGGAATAGTGACTATGAGGAGAGTAGCTTAAGTAAGGAGATAATTAAGGTACATAAAGTATATAAATTTTTTTAATATTTTGATAAATCTGGAAACAGCATGCCAAGTTGTCAGTTAAAGAAGAAATAGCGACCTGGTGGCCAATTGGCTAGTGCTCTGGCTTTTGGTACCACGAGCTTCAGGTTCGAATCCAGGCGGTGGCATGGATGTTTGTGATTGGTTCGGAATCCCCGTTAAACTATAGATCCCAGTCTAATTAGCCAAAAGTGCGCACAGTAGACTGAAAAAAACCCAAAACTAAAAGAAAAAATATCGTTGCTTTAAATTTATAAATAAAACACTATCTACATTTTCAAATTACCGATAAATAATGTATTTAAAGCCATATCTCAGATTTCCCAATAATAGTTAGTCTTTATAAATATCTCTTTTAATTAATATTTGATTCGCTTTTTACTAGTAATTGATCAATTTAAATATTCAAAAAAAAAAGGACAAATCAATGCTGAAATATAAAATATAATATTATGTTCTAATGATGATGATTTTAATAATCAAGAAATGTGCATTTGTTCTAATAATTAGATCGAACGATTCAGAAAAAAAAATAGACAGACAGAGAAATAAAACAAATATCACACATTAAAATGAATTATGATTCGATTATAAAGAGGAAAACAAAAAAAAATATGTATGATTTATTTTTAAATAAAAAAAAACGGTTAGGATTTAAAAAATTTAAATTTTTCATTAATTTAATAACAGCAATCAAATTTCTAACAATTTCTTAAGCACAATAAATTAGGTCGATTCTATTATGATGCATTACAATTAATGTTTTATTAAAGGAATTATAATTAAGAAATATCAATTATTAATACTGTTTCTTAATTTTTTAATATAATAAGTTAATATATTATACCTCTTGCTTTATTTTATTAATTTGTTGCATGTACGTGACAGCAATTAATTTTATTAAACAATATTTTAATTAATTGCTGGCAAAAATCATTCCTCTAAGTAGTATGCATTATTCGTAACACTCATAAATTAAAATTTATTTCTTAACTGCACATATGTCGTCATAATGAACAAATGAGCCAAATTAAATGACCATGGCATGAAATTTTTTTTTTTTTTTTTTTTGACAAAGAAAACTTTTTCTTTTCTTTGCGTGAAAATAAATAATCAAGAAAAAGAAATGAAATTCAGAACGATTTAATCATTTAACACAAAACAAGAAAGATACTACATAACATAATGTTGTTATTTATTTATTGTTATTATATTTAATTAAATTATATATACAATAAATTTTCTATATAACTAATAGTATTCTATTTAAATGAAATGTTTTTATATTACAGTACGTTAAGCGATTTATATATTAATTTTGATAAAAGTAGAATTATTGGTGTTGCACAAAAAAAATCGAACATTTATACACAAGTAGAAATTAAAACCATTAAACGAGCAAAATTCATGAAAAAAGAAAAAGCTCTATTTTTGTTAATTCATATTTCATATCAAAAATTAATTCAGCAGTATGTTATAACCTTTTCTTTTGTATTTATAAAATGCTATTTGATACAATAAAATAAATATTTCTTACATCATATAACAATTAATTTCTAAATTTATCGTTAAAGTTTAAATTTAAGTTTTTTTTTTTATTTATCTTTGAAATCTTCTTAATACAAGTAAAATAATTATTACACAACAAACAATAAACGAATATATTTGATTCATACTTTAAATTTCAAATTTCAATTAAAAATTTCTGATATTTTTCAGTCACGCTTTATTAATACCAATTTTCGTGTACAATAAGCTTAATAATTTCCTCCATATCTTATGCCTTTTTTAGGTTGTACTTTTATAATATTTAAATCTAAATTTTGAAAATCAATTGATTAATCCTAGATTTTTATAAATTGCATAAATTATCAAAACAATTTCGTTTATTTTCTTTTACATATATAAAATCTGAATTTCTTTTCACCAATACGCAGTTAAGTATACATAAGTGTTTCTAATTTGGTAATATTTCTATCCACAAAACGAGACATTTTCTATCTACGGCAAATTTTTTTGCGATTAATAACAAAATTATCAAATCTGATTGAAATCTCAAATCTTACCTAATCATCAATGCAAGATTATAAATCAAAGCAAATACAGGTTAAAAACTAGATATCAGAGTATATTATTTTGAAAAGAGATATTGCATTATTTAAATAATAATATTATCTATATAATTCCTTTTCTATTTTCAGAAAATTAAAATAATTTCTATTCTTTAATTCATATTTTTGTACATAACTTATTTATATTGGTAAATTTAATTTAAATATTTTAAATTAATATATCTAAGCAATTCCGTAGTATTAAATTTCAAAATTTATTTATTAATTATTATTTTATTTAAAAATTTTGCATTAATTTTTATTTAGTGTATAGAGATACGGACCAAAAATTATATTAGCATACGGACAATTTTATACACCATGTAACTTTTAAAGTTTTGATAAAAATATAGTCAGAAAGAAACAACGAAATGCTTTTAAGAAAAATTTAAATGCTTATTTTAAAACTTCACTACGCTAAATCAAATGTAACACTGTGCAAATGTAAATGTAATACTTGTTTTTTTTTTTTAATAATTCTCAATGTATATGTATTTCATGTATATTTTAGAATGGAGTACGTGTACTTCTCTGTGAAAATTTAAATTTCAAATTGTGATGTCTGTTAAAAATAATGAGATTATTTTAAACTGCATAACAGATAAGCAATATTTTACAGAAAAATTCGATAGAATTCATTAAAAATCTATAAAAACAGTAAATATTGAAAAAAAAAATTATTGTTATATGAAAAAACGGAAACAGTATACAATACAGGGTATCAAAAAAAAAAAAAAAGTCTTTCAAGAATTTTAAACACATGTACATTATCTTTGTAGTTTCTCATTTAAACAATAGCTTAAAAAAAATTTTTTGGATGTTCAATAATACGTTAATATGAACGAGAAAAAAAACTGAACTTTCAAAATTCAAAATAACACATATTTATTCACATTTATTTTAGATTTTTAGCATAAAATTCAATTAATTTCTTAAACGTTACAAAATTCCGTACTGATATGAATTTGTTTCAATTTTATTTTCATTAAATAATACATCAACATCAAATATATGCAATTAAAATTATTAATTAGAATATTTCAATTTAAAAACAATAGTTATTACAAAAATTAATAAAACAAATTACCTTTATTGAATTAAAAGACATTATGCTGAGAAGTACATTTAAATAATTGAATCTTATAAGCAGAAAACAGAATTTTTCTACAGATAGAACTATGCAATTTAAAATTATTCAATATACAACTATTATTACATCGAATAAAGCGATAATATTAGTTATTAGGTAGCAAACAATTATTATTATTTATGTAACAAATGTTCCACATGTATATTGACGTCATATTTTGCAAATCGATTTTTTTAATTATTAAAAATTAATATAAAATTAAGAATAACGAAAATAAATTTCAATTACGATTATTAATTATAAAAAAATATATAAAATTAATAATAGTAAATCTTTTCGATATATTACGTAGTGTGTAATTCTTAAGGATTCCTGTACATCGTTTTAATTGATAACTTTATATTAAAAAAAATTAATAGATTATATATAATTTTAAACACAACAGTGTAAATTTATTCTAAAAAAGCTATTAAAAACAATATTAATTAATTGTTGCATCATTTTTTAATTCGCTTGTTCTCCCAGAATCGAATATATGCCTTTAATTTTAAAAACATTGCTGTACAGGAAAGATTTCGAACACTGTGAGAGCGCAAGCTAGGCTGGAAAAACAACCTACGCAGGCTACTGTCACTAAATTTGCCTCTTAACTTCCCTCCTATCCCCTCCCCTTATCGGTACCAAAATCAGATGATTTTTGACGCTCGGCGTGTTTATTAAAAAATAAACAATCGAAGTCCTCACCTGTGGCGACACAGAGGAAAAGCACGAAGAAAATCATCGGAGTGGACATGGCGCTTTCTTATTCAGGGTTTGGTTTTCAAGCATGGTGGTAAACATAGCGAAAAAAGCATTATTTTGGAAGATTTGCTGCCCCGCAAATCCGCTTTATTGACTGTCATGGCGGCCTCTGCTAGGACCGCCTTGTTTTGGACGGTTGCTGGCTTCTATGTCAGATGAGCTGTATTCATCCGCGCGGATAGCCAATGCGGCACTATATTACTGCGCCCAGCCGTAATGATAGTGTGGGATAATAATAATTGAGGAGAGGTTCTTTTGAAATTACAGATCGGTTCTAGAACGAAATGTTCTGTCTTGTGTTCGGAATCCATTAATTTCGGTTTTCGATTATTCCTAGAAATTAATGAGAAATAATTTTTTTCGATATAGGTAAATGTTACTCAAGAAAAAAGAATATTTAATTTTAATGGTTTTTTTTTTTCTTTTAATATTTTGCTTTTCAATAAAAAATATCAGAAAATTATTATGCTGAAATTTTATTTCGAGATTTTATACGATTTCAATTTATATCGATTGAATGAATAAAAATTATTTTCCTTTTTACGCCCTTTTTTTTTTTTTTTTTTTTTAATTTAAAAAATAATTAATATTAGAAAAAAAGCAATTAATGTTAGGAATGTTCATTTTATAACATTTTTTTTTTTTAATTTTAAGTGAATTAAAAAGTGGCTTGAATGTATATTAGTAACAAAATAATTATTATTATTCGTATAAATTTTTTATTAATTTTGAAGAACTGATTCAAAATTTTCTACCTTCAGCTTGATTTTTCAATTTTTTTTCAATCTGTATATTTCAATTTACTTGAGATATTAAACTTTACATAATAAGTTTTGAGATAATAAGCCTATTCAGTAGAATTTTAAAGGCAAAAATTTAGGAATAGTTAAACTGACAGAATTTACATGCAAAATGTATTCCAAATTTTTCGAAAACATTTTTCTTCCAACATCTTTTCAAAATTTTTATATACATTATCTAATAACTGACATCTACAAAATATAAATTTTCTATTCCAAAGACAACAAAATATTCTCAAAGCATTATATTTTCATACACTTGTTTAACAATGGACTACACTTTTATTACGAACTACTTAAATCATTCGAAATTAAATTTGAATTCGTGTGCGAATAGCACATTATTCTAATATGATAAATTTCTTTTTAACAAATCTTTATTTACTAGCCAAGTTTAATTTTTACTACTTTTTTTCCGAAATGTTCTTTTGCCACATGAGAAATCTTTTCTAATGTCTGATAATTTGTCAGTTTCAAGATTCATTTTTACTGTAAACTATTCATTTAATTAAAGTTTACGGTATAAAACAGATCTTAGCTTGATTTTCATGAGGATAAACCTGTGATTTCTTGGCGTTGGTTTGAATTGGCTCCAATTTTATTTCATTCTCATTTGCTGCTTATATAAAAACTACCAAATAAAATATTTGTACAAATAAAAAATTTTTAAAGTTATTACTTTATTTTACATTTAAATATGATCATGAAGTTTTAAGGCAAATTTTACCTCTTTTCTATTAACATACAAGAGAAGCATGCCATATCATAAAACAACTTGTGTTTTATTAGTTCTGCAATGTTGTATTCATTTGTTCCCGTATTTACTGCATTAAGCAAATAATGGATTTGAGCGACATAAGATAAAACTTGAGTATGGTTTGATTTGTCGCTCTACAGTCATTTTTGTGCACACTTTAGGCTAATAATCCGGGACCTACAGTTTAACGTGGATTCCAAACCACTAACAAACATCCATGCTGCCGCCAAGATTAGTACCTGAAACACCAAGGCCAGAGCGCTAACCAATTGCCCATCAGGCTGCAAAAAGAGTATGAGCAACCTAATAAACTTTTTTTTTTCTTTCTTTTCTAAAAAACTCTCATATACTCAATGCTTTACATTGCGAAAAATAAATCTGTATGATAAAGCCTTACGAATCACACTCCCAAAAACAAAGTGTGAAATACAGAGTTTTTAAATCTGAATAAATTTAATTTACTATGTTTTCTAAATAAAATAACAGCTATACGAAGAAAGATATTCTAAAATTAAATACTCATATACTCAATGCTTTACATTGCGAAAATAAATCTGTATGATAAAGCCTTACGAATAACACACCCAAAAACAAATTGTGAAATACAGAGTTTTAAATCTGAATAAATATAATTTACTATGTTTTTTCTAAATAAAATAACAGCTACGAAGAAGATATTTTTAAATACTCATATACTCAATGCTTTACATTGCGAAAATAAATCTGTATGATAAAGCCTTACGAATCACACTCCAAAAACAAATTGTGAAATACAGAGTTTTAAATCTGAATAAATTTAATTTACTATGTTTTTTTCCTAAATAAAATAATAGCTATACGAAGAAGATATTCTAAAATTAAATTCAAAGGTACAACCAGATATGAATATGAAATAAAAATAAACAAGCTAGCATACTACCGTTCCCAAAAGTAAAACCAATTATTTTTTTTTCAAAAATTCTTTATTTATTCTTCCAAATTTATTTCATCGCTTTCAAAAAAATCCCCTCAGGACACAATGCACTTATGCCAACTTTTTCCAATCCTCAATGCACGCTAAAAATGTCATCGGCAGGGATGGCCTTCAAAGCGCTCGCCGATTCACGTTGAATCTCTTCAATCAACTCAAAAATCGACGGTTTTCAAGCATCAAATCTTTAATTTTTTAGACGTGAGCTTCGTCGGTTGAGGTTGAGGGTCGACCAGAGGACTCTTCGTCTTGAACGCATACTCTGCGTCTTTGATACAGTGAACGCGTATACCATTTGTAAACATTTCTTTCCGATATAGGAATGCTCACCGAATGCCTTCTGCAACATTCTATATGTTTCCGCAAACAAAATTTAATGCAAGTTCTTTGCAGTCGCCTTGCAAAAATCGCCGGAATCAATTTTAGCGTCTCATAAAGCTCAGCGTAACTCAAACACTAATGAATATTTTGACGTCGAATTTCACACAGATGTCGAGGACAGTGCCAGCAACCTGAAAAAGGAAAAGAAAATTGAAATCCCATAAGCCCCAGGAATTTTAAATTGAAAATTGGTTTCACATTTTGGACACAGTAATACACCTTTTTTTTAATTTAATTCCCTATATTTATCACTTTCAATCTAAAATTTCTCTAATTTTTAATTTTAAAAATAGCGCAACAAACTTGAGTAAATATTATTATATTTACAAGCGCGTTCAATTTTTATATTTGTCGATTCAAAAATTCGTTGAATTGTAAATAAATAACAACCAAACTAAAAGACCGGTTGGTAAAAATTGTGACATACATAATAGAATAGCAGCAGCCTTTGCGACTGAGGGATGTAGAAATAAAATATGACGCGGGGAAAAAAAAAGGAAGTTTTCCGTTTCAAAATATTTCGTTCCCCAGAATTCAATTGTATTTTCAAAAGGATTTGAAATAGTTTTCTTTTTGATTATTTGAAAAAGGGTAAAAGAACAAAACAGAACAACGTAAAATCAGAATAACAAGATTTTTTTTGGTTTCGACCAAGAATAGATTTCAAGAAAAATAACACAAATTTGTTTTTATCCATTTCTGTATACAAAATGTTTCTTTATCAAATGCAGTAGTTTCAAAGGTTAATGAATTGATGTAAAAGACAGGTATTTAATTGTTTTACCTATAGCAAAAAAAATCATTCTTTTCCAATTGGTCAATTTCATTATTGAGAGCGTTTTTATTTTATTTCTTATTAGTATTATTTAATACAACAATAGAGTTTAAATTGGAAATTTAAAAAGTTACAAGAAATAAACAGAATTATAATTAAAAAATTAAACACAGCACTTGTGAATTTTCTTAATTGATTTGTTTCATTTTTAATAATTATAATTTAAACACTTTCTATTAAGTTAAATTAAATTCAAAAGCATTTTACTACTATTTTTAAAAACTATCATATTAGACAAAGAACAGCTATTTAATTGTTTTACCTACAGTGAAAAAAATAATTCTTTTCAATTAGTAAATTTCATTATTGAGAGCGTTTTTTTAATTGATTAATTAATTTAATTATTTATTATTATTATTTAATACTATAAAAGAGTTTAAACTGGAAATTCAAAAAGTTACTAGAAATAAAAAGGAGTTATTCTTAAAAAAATCTAAACATGTCACTTGTGGATTTTTAAAATGAATTGTTTTATTTTCAGGAATTATAATTTTAACACAATGCTATTTAGTTAAATTAAATTCAAAAGCATTTTGACATTCTTTCTAAAAAATTATCAGATTAGATTATTTGTATTAAATATTTTCTAAAACAATATAGAAATGAATATGCAAATGCAGTTATATGCAAATTTCTATATTTTCTTATAGTATAATTTAATGGATGAGCATTTTTTTGTCAAAGGTCATATAAAAGAAAGTTTGTAATGCAAGAATGCTTGCAATCACAAATTTGAATTGCTTGCAAAAGCAAGAAACAAAAATATTTACATAAGTAGAGTTAATTAATAATATTTTAAATTAATAATAAATTATTTATGTATTCATAATACTATTTATACATTATTTATTTAAATACATCAACTATTGTGGAAAGAAGAAATGGTTCAATATCTTATGCCATTTAAAATATTTTGAAGCAGTGATTGACCAATTCAGGTTGATAAGGATGATTTGAAATCATTGGTCGAGTCATAACCCATATAATAAGTAAAGAACTGGTAAACTCCACTGTGCTCAAACCACAATAGTGGGACATCTAAAAATGATAGGAAAGGTATTTTAGTTCCACATGAGGTTACAGCTCAAAGCTGTCAACAACGAGAAAATGTTTGCACATCATTTTTTCCCGAGAAATGAAAGTGATCCTTTTTTAAAGCGTATATTGATTGGATATGAAAAATTCATACTTTTTGCAAAAGTTACATCAAAAAGACCTTCCAAAAGAAACTCTTAAACTCTTTGGTTAAGTCCAATATAAATCTATTCCCACTGCAGATCTTCGATTACATCTAAAGAAGAAGGTTTTGCTTTGAATTTGGAGGGATAAGGAAGAAGTGATTTATTTTGAGTTGCTTATGAATAACCTAACTAGCATTGTCAGACATCTACTGTCAATAACTAAAGTGGGCTTTACTCACTAAACCACCGGCATTATACAATTGCGATTCTTCGACGAAATAATGTCCTGCCTCCCCCACAAATGGTTCAACAGAAACTGAGGATGACAAATTTTACCTCAACCATTTTATATTCAGGCATAATTGCATCAGATTTTTATCTGTTTAGGTCTCTGCAACATTTTCTTGATGTTAAAAATTTCAGTAACAAACAGAGGTTTGATGTCCAATTGGCTAGCGCTCTGGCCTTTTGTGCTTCAGATTCGAATCCTGACGGTGATATATATGTTTGTTAATGGATTGGAATCCAATTTATACTATAGGTCCCTGTCTAATTAGCCTAAAGTGTGCAAAAAATGACCGTAGAGCGACAAATCAAACCAATAAGTAATAAACATATTTTTATGGTATTTTGCTGCCAAATCAAAAAAAAAAAATTTCTATCACGATGGTATCAAAAAGCTGCCCTAAAGATGTTGAATGTTATAGAAAATGATGAAGAATATATTAATAATTAAGTATGTGCAACAATGAATATTTTATTTCTTTTCAAAAATGTCTGTCTAAATTCAATATTACTGGAAGTTCCACCTAACAGCAAATTTAGAACATATTAAACATTCATACTACAAACTGTTTTAGCACATGAAAATTTCGATTTACATGTCATTATTATTACAAAACTTTGTGTATGCTGTGTAGTTCCCTAGAAGCCTTTCCGGAAGACACTGCCAACCTTCCTGCTTTCCTCCTTCCATGAGAACACACGGGTTCATGGACGTGTTCTAGATATTGTTGTCGACCAAGCGGGATAAGAAACAACAAAACAACTCTGTGTAAACATATGAATAATTGCTTAGTTTTAATTAATGTGAAAATTATTAATTAATTTGGGAAATTCGAACTATGTATGCTTGCCTGATTTGGGCGAGGAGATATTCCAATTATATAGATAAGCAATAATTAAGAATAATTAAGTATTCTAAGTAGACGATTCATTTAATATGGCAAGCTATTATAAAAACTATTTCTTAATTAAGATTGAAAATTAAAGGAAAGGAGATAAATTTAATGTAGAGATTAAATCGTACTATATGTGAAAAACTTTTGGGATACTTATTTATGCTTAAAAACATTTTTCTTAAATTTTTTTCAAATTTTTTTAAATATTATATCAAATCATACTCTATAAAGTGAAATAATTTGATGTTCTTTTCGTAAGGAAATGTTTTGAATTGTGAGGAATTATAATGCATTATTTTTTTAACAGAAACTATTTCAAATCAAAATAGATTAATTTTGACACAAAAACCAGTAGATAATATCAATTTTATTCGAAACGTACATTTCAAAAACTCCTATTTCAATTCCATCGGCTTGGTCATGCTGATTCTCTACTATTCCTTCAGAACAACAGAAATAATTCGTTCTCCATAATTCTGACAATAATTACAAACAATAGTTATTAAGAACAACAATTAGTTCTCCTTGATAATTTAAATTTATTAATCGTTTGCTTCTCACTTTTGTCAACCATGGAACGTAAAAACTAACAGAACTATGACTCAAACCAGAAGGAAACATTCGATTCGAACGTTCTCATCATTTGTTATTTGGGCGTGGCGTTCTAAGTAAACAAAGCGAAAATGAATGAATGATTGAGTCAAGACGAATAAACATAACAAAAAAGGTCCGGAACAAAATTTACAATCGATCTAGTAGGTCATATTCCGATCGAAGTAAGATTAGACGGCTACTAAGTTTGTGACGTCATTCTGTTGAGGTTTCTATGGATACGAGAAATCCATGAATGGGTGAAGACAAGCAAACTATGGGGTTGCTAATAACAGATGAGCGATTTAGAAGACTAATGTAATGACGAAATCCAACCTCAGTTTAATTGGAAAATTAGCCTGGTATCAATTTAAGTCAGGAATTATCATTAAACAATTAGTCATTCAAATTAAATTGTGTAAATGGCATTTCATATGTATGAACATTTTTCTTTTATAGCAAAGGCTATTCTCAATTCAAAATAGCGGCTGTAGAAGATACATTTAAGCAAAGACACCAAAATAAACTCAATTTAATATTACTTTATATATATGTTATAAATGACAAAGGATTCCAATAACTTGAAAAAAACCATTGATGATGCTAGATTTTTAATTCTAGCAATCCCGCAATCAGATCTTAAAGTAAGAAATTAAGTGGTAGCTACCAAAATCTTCAGTGCATTAATAACTGTACCATCGGACGTAGATAAAACAATTCTTAATACCAAAAAATCATAATAGATTTGGTTTGCTTTGTCGCTCTATGGTAATTTTTTTTAACACTTTAGGCGAATTAGACCGGGACCTTCACTTTAACGTGGATTCCGAACCACTCACAAACATCCATGTCACCGGCAGGATTCGAATTTGAAAGTGGTACCAAAGGTCAGAGCGCTAGACAATTGGCCATCAGGCCGCTTTCTACATGGAAGGAGATAGAGATAATTGATTAACATGATACAGAAAACGGATACGAATATAAACATGATACAGAAAACGGATACGAATTTAAACATGATACAGAAATAATTAAATAGAATATTAAAATAATCGTATATTGTACAATTAGCTTAAAATCATTTGAATTCAGGAATTTTAATAATTTCATTTAATTTTAGGACTCCCAAAAATTGTTGTATCTTTACAGTTTGAGTTGTAGTTTATAGTAGTTTATAGTGCACGACTAACTACTGCATAACTACTCCTTCTGTACCAAAGGAAAGGGCGCTAGCAATTTTTTTTTTTTTCTCGAAATTATTTTCTTTTTGAAATTTTATTTCGATATCTACAAACCATTATGGAACATATTGCCTCGAACATATTAAAATTTCTTCAATCAACTATTAGAATACTATAAAAACATTTTTTTCGTGTTTCCGGCAAATCTTCCAATTCTTTACAATAATGATGAATCTCTTTCCTTATCGATCTGATTGTTATTATTTCTTGTTATTCTACTATAAATGTTGCGAATAATTTTGTATTTATATTTATTAAAATACATTTTTTTTTTCATTCTAGGATAAATTCGTTAAGCTCCGAAATCTTGATATACTACTTATTCTACGTCATATTTTATAATGTGTTACTAAAAAATAAGTTAAAATTAAATAAAATTTTAGATTAGCAGGATCTATCTAATAAGTTAACGTTAAATAAAATTTATACGGATAAAATCAAAAATTGAAATCGGGGCAATGGATATAACCGGAGTTCCAGGTGGTTTTAAGAACCACAAAACCTCCACATCTTAAATTAGTTAGAGAATCTTGCATAAAATGTATTTGCTTAAATTATAGAATATTAATAAATGAAAAATAAAACAATTAAAATTTAGGAAAAACATATCTTGCTTGAGAACAATTAAAGCAAGAGATCGAAAAAGCTAAAGCTATAGGTACAATTAGGAGTCCGTTGACGATGCCCAAAAAAAAAACAAGATTAAAGTTAAAAATAAAAATTTAAAGCTAAAATATAAAAGTAAAATAAGGAATTAAGGTAAAAATTAGGAATGAACATATAGTAAGAGTAAAGTAAACATACAATATAAAATTTTCAATTGATGGTTGACTGGCACGCCGACAGATGGCGCCCTCAGTCAGTTGGTGAACATGTTTTAAAGACCCAACTGAAGTTGGGAAAAAATACATTTTTATTGAATCAGAAAATAAAGCAAGTACTTTGGTGTGAGGTGAAAGAGTTTTGAAATTTTATAATGTCATCTTTACCCCTTAGAAGGACCCATGGTGTACGTTTCCGAGAGTGACGAATGCCACCATTGAACCAATGGATTTAAGCGGGGAAAGTGAGATTGTTCATTCATCTCGTTCTTATCTTGCGGAGCGATGTGGAGCATAATATAATTGTTCTTACAAAACCCCCAAATTTCTTGCTTTTCGCTTTAAACAAACGCCTTGTAGACTTCTCTATTTGGTATGATAAGTGGAAAATTGCATTAAAAGTTAATAAAACAGAAGACGTATTTTTCAGTAAGACTCATAAATATAAAAAACCCAGCCATTTACCTTGCAGCAACTTTTCTTTTGGAAAGCTGAAACCAAATATCTTGTAATTTACCTTCAGCAACATCTCAATTGGAATTTTCATTTTAATTATATAAAACAAAAGTACATAAAGAAGTTATCCTCTCATCGTTAGAAATTCCTGCATAATACCATTCTTATTTTCACTTTCATGCTTCTTCCACTTTTCCCCTATTCATGTCCTATATGGCCTACACTGCAAATTATAATATTAAAATCCTGGAAACACAGCAAAATAAGACAAATTACTGATGCCAATTGATAAAAGAGGAATTCAGATAGTCAAATATCAATCTCCTTAATATTTGTTATAGAATATATATCATTCAAATATCAATCTCCTTAATATTTGTTATGGACAAAAACTCTCACTGAGATTCTTCAATTATCAGAAAGGAACAGAACCAAGAGAAAGGAATGTTAAAGGCCTAGGCAAATTCTCCTCTAACCTCCCATTTACATTCTCCTTTAATTGATTTTTGACTTATGATTCCTTCTGACCATAAGTCCTTTTTGACTTATGATTCTAATATTTACTAATACCTTTTAATTTCTGGACATTTCCAATGTTTTTAATCTTGAGTTTGCCATCACAGGAGATGTAGCCCCTTACGGAGCTAGGCCCTCCAATAACTTATCAAAATTTTATAACTATACTGTACTTTCTTCTTTTCGCGCACTATAACTCAACACTCCTTGTTCCTCCTGAAAATCTGTTCATGGAGATGTTTTCACCCATTTATACAACGGTATAGACAAGAGTATTGTGCTTCTTTCAAGAGGTGGTTCCCCCCCCATTTAATTCAAAACAGAAAATCATTTTTTGGTCTCTAAAAATATAAAAGTATACTTCAGAAAGAACAATTGTTTAACCCGGTTTTAAAACATGTTCTAAATGTATTGAATTTGAGTTGGTTTTGAAAAAATTTGAGATAATGAATTTTTAACAACTTTTTTATACAATTTCATTTTCAATTGTATACACAAGCAGATAGAAAAAGAATTCATGCTTGCATGCGTATTTTGAGAATTTTAAGTATTATTGAATTCTGATGTTTTTCAAATTATGATTCATAAATTAGGCGAAATTTGCACGATTTGTAAGAAGATGCCTTTTTCATTTTTTTTTTTTTTTTTAATGGACACGGTTCTCATATTCTCAGACAACAATTGTTTCGTGAAATAACATAAACTAATTCATATTACCATTTTAAAATAGAAAAGAAAAAAAAATTATTTAACAATTATTGCAAAACAAACTAGGTTTACATTACAGAGAGAACTTCTTTCTAATTACCGTAAATAAATAAAAAAATCTCATTCATAAAATAATTTTTAATTCTTTTATATTGAGAATTAAAAGTATTTTTACGAATAAGATTTAATCTTAAGATTTAATGGATAAGATTTAATATAAAATAAATTACTATTTACAAAAACACAAATCCAAAATCTAAGTTTTACACGTACAGGAAAGAGGTTTAAAACTTACAGTTAAAACCAGTTCATTCCTTTTTTCTACAGCAGAATATATTACTTGTTGGCTTTTATGAAATAAAGCCATTTCTCTATGTTAAACAACGTGCTATCGAATCCCATCCAACAACGACTATTTCTGATGATCTCCCCCCATTTTTCCAACAAAATGAAAAAAAAAAAAAACTTTTTTTTTTTGCAAGGCGATCTATTACACCAGCTAAATAGCGCCTAATTTTCTTCTCGTTTTCAATTGATGCCATGTTTAATGTAGCAAATCCTGTGGAGCAAAAATTGAATACTAGTCTTTAGCTCGCCTCTATCTCAAAAAGTGCATTTTTTTTTTTTTTTTTTTTTTTGCATTTGACTCAAAGTAGGGATCAAGGAACTTTAATTTTTATTCAATGTATAACATTCTTCAATAGTCTTAGTGTGTATAATTACTTTTAGATCTTTTTTTCTACATTTAGTGTAGTGGAATGCGATTATTCATCAACTAAGTCATGGTACCCGATTTTCCCCTTACATATTAGATAAATTTTGTGTTTTTTAATACATTTAATATATTATTGAAGTTATAAAAGTAAATATTTCATTTGATAATTTTCCTTTAGAAAACATAATTTCAGAGAACTAAGAAAATAAATAAATAAACTCCAGTGGATTAATCTAGTTCATTGTTCTGTGACGAAGCAACGCCGAGTCTGACTTTTCACTTAGTTAGAAATGTGCCGAATCATCAATAGGAAATCTTTGTCTTAGTTTCTTCAAGATCTTGCATGCTCACTGTCGATAGCTGTTTTTGAGACGCTTTCCATAGCACCACCATTTAAAAGTGAATATGATACTGAGATTCTAAATCGTATTGAAGATGGTGCGAATTACCTAATACAAATGATGTTTAGAGATGGATCGAAAACGATTCACTTTTGCTAAATAGTTAAAAAAGATTTAAATGCAGTGTTTGAGGTGCTAAAAGTCAACGTGGAGTAAGAATGCACAATAATGGAATCATTTAATTTTAATAGAACATCCTGTGATAGAGAATATTTACTTTGATATTTTGAAGCACTTTGTACCACACTTTCATTCAAAGTTAACAAGTTTTGAATAAGACCTTTCCTAGAATTTGAATCGAGAGAAAAGGCCCCGCTCAGAATTTTAGATCTCCGAGTTTAATGTCGTTGAACTATTTCGTCCGAAACTTTAATAAAATTACCGTGTAACAATACAAATTTCCCAATATAGATTATTTGTATTAGGTAACTCTGTATTAAATTATGTATCAACAACCAAAATTCCACTGAATGTTTGATAAGTAATTAATTACCATTCGAATATCAACAAAGTGTCTAATGGAAAACACATTGAATTTCGTAATTTGACAAGACACTTGAGGATTCACCATTTCTCATACTATTATAATCTAAACAAATCATGTGCAGCTCTCTAAATATGTCAGTCATTACTTCTGGATACCTTTAGTGAGGCAAGCGTGTACAATAAGTCTGTAGTTAACCTAATTTGTATTCAATTCATTAATTTTATAAATTTATTTTAGAATTTCAAATAGTTTTTTTAATTGAAAAATCCTACTATCATCCCATTTTATTCATAGAAAATGAACTGATTCTATACAAATTCTTTAAAATTTGGGTACAACGTTATTATAAACATTATTTATCTATTGGAATTTGTTAATTTTTATTAATGATATTTTTATATAAAATATATAATTTCATTAGGGAAGGTGTCCAGCAAATATTCTTTTTAAGAATAATCTTTTTAAACTACTTCATTATTAAGCACCTTTTTGTGCCATTAAATTATTAAATGATTTATATTTTTGCACAACTTACATTGGTTTTTATAGAGAAACCACCAAGGAACTCCGTAACCGGTACGCCCGTTGCCTCTTATAGAGAAAAATTATTTTAAATTCCATAAGGAAAGGATTTTTTAATGTCTTTATGAAGAGTCAATCTTTCATTTATTTATAATAATACATGTCTTCAATTATTTATGATTCTTCCATTTTTTTTTATAATGCCAGAACTCCTCATTTTTAAATAATAAACATTTTAAGGGTTAAACTAAGATCTAAAATTGTATGAGACTTAAATCATTATTCAGACTCATATTAATGACCAGAGTTATGATGTCGAAATTATAATCAGTTTTTGAAAATATAATTTACAAATTAAAATAAATTTTACCTGAATCTATCCTGGGTAAAATTTTAGAAAGCAATTTTTTAACCTAGGATTTTCTCGAGTATTAAATTAACTTCATATAATTTTTTTTGTTAATAGCATTACTTTTTTTTTATTAAAAAATAAATTTATACATTTATTGCAGCATACCATTTCGTTTCATTCGAGACATCGAGTAATAATGTAATTTAAAAATAAAAAAAAAAATACCCCCTCCTAAGTAAAAGGAAAAAACTTTCTGAATAAATTGGACCTTGCCATTTTAGGATGAGTCGTGCTGCCATCTATGGGAAGATTATAAAAATAATTTTTGTGAACATTTTTTTTAAACACTATAGTTCTTCTTTAGAAATAATTATTCTGGGCTAATTTTGTATTTTAATTAAACTATTTTATTGTTATTTTATACTTTTCAAGAACAATTACCTGAAATTTAAATTTTTGATTTTTTTTTTTTTTTTTTTTTTTGAATCTTGGAATCTTTAAAACGTTTAAAAATTCTCACTTTTATTATTTTCCAAAATCAGTTTTATTTTTTTATCAAGGAAAATATTTTAATAATATTCTTTTTTTACAGCAAAAGTTTTGTATGGGTTTTTCTATTATATCCTCTTAAAATCAAACATATTTTTTAAAGAAGTTAAAAATCGTTGAAAGTAGTATAAAACACATTTTTACTTACTAGAAAGAGAAAAAAAAAAAAAATGATTATTTAATTTTTTTTTTTATTTTGTATTTCATGTTCGAGAATCTATAATGCTTTTTCTCTGATGTTTGTTTATAATTATCAGATTTCATTAATAATAAAGTAATTCAGATATACAAACAAATACTAATCTTTTATTTGTCTTTTTTTTTTTCAGCGAAAACAATATAATTTATTCAAATATTACTTGGAATTGAACTGTACATTTTTAACGTGTAGAATAAAGATACAAAATATTTCCCAAAAAGTTTCTATAAAATAGAACTTTATTCGGGATATTTATTTCCTTAACTAACAAGCTATCTAGTAAGCCTCGATTATTTGTGCTATCTGACTCCAGAGTAAAAATGATGAAGAATTGAGAGAACACTTCACAATGAAACGTGAGGTATCAATTGCCTGGCAATTATTTCTCCAAGCTGGCCTGTAAAATTGAAAAATATACATTAATTCTAAAGGAAAGTCTTATAAACATGTTAAATTGATATTTTAAAGATATTAAATGGAATTATTTATATTTACTGGATATCCACATGAGAATTTAAGATGTTATTTTTGATATTTCGATTTTTGATTTCAATAAGTTGTTCTGGTGTAATTAATGGTTTTTTCAATTCCTTCTATTAGTTCACACTCTCCCTATATACCTATATCTCCCTATATATTTATATCTTGATCCATAGACCCTTATAAAATTAAAATTTTGAAACGTGATTTATTTCTCGTGTTTCAATCTTTAATAAAATACTTTTTATTCATCCACTCAAGTTCAAATACATTTTTTTTAACTTGTACTGGATTATGCAATGATAATACAATTTTTTAAATATTAATTCATTCATTAAATTTAATTAATTAATTTTAGTTCTTTTTAGATTTAAGTTGCATGTATCTAATAAAAGATGGCGCCAGATGCAAGAGGAAAATTTCAACGTTATTTGTAAAGGACTTTTCTGCATTAAAGTGCAAAAAAAAAAAATTTGACTTTTAATAGAATTTTTTTAGTAGAGTTTTTTAGTAGAATTTGATATTTTTTTTTTATATTACTTGTTTTTACGTCAAAGACACAAAAATAATGAAATTTTAACAATATCTACAACTTGGATTTTTGATCGAGATCAGCAATTGAATTTATCTCCCGGTCCCTCTTTTTTTCCTACGTTATTTTCTATTTTTTATTTATTTAATAAATAATTACGTCTTTAGTCAGACCAAATTTTACCAAAGTTAAGCTATCATTTTCAATCTCTTCTTGAATCACAAATTAAGCTCAGTAACGTTTACAGTAACTAGGAAAAAAATCTTTTAAATGGGAATCTTTCTTAGAGCATGAAAAATAAAACAAAATTTATCGGGATATTTGTATTGTACTACAAAAGATGAACTTATGGAAATATATGAACAATACAAGAAACAATCATTCTTATCAAAAATTTACGCAAAGAAATAAAATAACCGTTCAAAATTAGCCATTTTTATTTCTCCTTTTCCTATTGAAATGACAGACATATTTTATCCATTTTAAGAAATTTTTAAGAGCTTGCTTTTATATATTTTTATTTATATATATATATATATATATAACCTCTGTAAATCGAATATTCGAAGGGAGACGCCAAATAATTCGAGTTATAGAGTTTTCGACTAATGGAGGATTTCGACTTACGCGGATTTTTAAAGAAATATTCGACTTGTAGAGGTTAAGATTCTTTCTGACTTATTTTGAGTTAGAGATGTAACATAAATAAAAATTCAAGTTACAGAGGTAATAAACACGTTTATTGGCAACTAAAAGTTATATTATGTACTACAATAAAAAATCAAAATAATTCCGAAACAACCTTAAAATTAAAAATATTATGTATTAAAAAGTCAGTTATTATTATTTATTATATTATTTTTTTTTGCTTTAGACAATTCGATCGTTCTCTATCTATAGCATTATCTAAGCTATAAAGAGCAGGAAATTTTTTTCTTCCGAGTTGCTATTTCATAGAATTGGTTATCCTATTTACTATATACTCATACATTGTTTTTTAAGAAACAATGACATGCATTGTCGGCAAATCCTTAAAGTCGGTAACTTATTTTTCTTCGAGCTATAGAGACAATTAGTTTCAAATGATCGAGTTGTAAAGATTGTAAAATCAAATATTGCTAATGTTCCGGATACAGAGGTCTAATTTTTTTTTTTTTCGAGTTACGGAGGGAAATTATATATACCAAAATGGCTTGTGGGGATTGACTCATTATTTCGACTTATGAAAGGGATGACATTTCGAGTAAAAGAGGTTTTGGGACTTGAAGAGAAGGGAACAAAAATTTTTTCACGTTGTGTTTGATTTGGTTTTCGACTTATCGAGGTTCGACTTACAGAGGTTCTACTGTTATATATTAAGAGCATAAACTATATTTAAGAACATTTTTTTCTTCTAATGCAGCTGGCAAATAGACCGTGATCTTTCGCCATAACGGCTGCACCGATGTTACTCACATTGCATTACCCAGGGGGCGCGTGTAACTTGATGGTAAGCCACGGACGCGGAGTAACAATGCCCCCGCAGCGCTCTACGATCCTATTAGGACCGGGACCTACAGATTAAAGTGGATTGCTTCCTCGTTCTTTTCGAACGTTCGAAGAAGTGCTAATATTTTGGCACCTTTTCGAATCCGAGAGGCGTGTCGCGACCTTCAGGATCGCGGGGACAACCACGACGACGGTGGGTCCCTCTGATATTTAAGAACATAAAACTCTGCAATTATTGCAAGTCAAGTAGGTTGGAAATTCAAGCTAGTGGCTCCATCTCTCGGAGATTTCAGAGTGTCACTGACTAGTTTTTGACTTTCGCCAATGCTCTTTCAAAACGTGACAAAAGAGTCCATATACCATTATAAAATAAACATTTTGAAATGCGATTCCTTTCCCGTGTTTTAGAAATTTCAATTTTATTTTGAACTTCACAATTTTTTGTGACGTCAAGGATCTCTACCACCGTAAAGCCGCCAGCGGAATCTCTGCCCTAATGCTTACCAGCTACGTACATTACCACTGAGCCACGAGTCGGGCATAAAAAAAAATAAACAATAATAATAATAATCCTTTCCGACTACAATATGTTTAAATATTTTAACTATAGATTTTTTACTTCACTTTTTTTTCTTTTCTTTAACTTATGATTTTTTTTTTTTTATTTACTACTTTTTCCTTTTTTTATATATACACTTTTATTTAGTTTGATATCATTTGTCATTAATGGGACAATATTATAAAGGACCTCGTGGTATTGTAATTAGAGTGTGAGAAGGTGTAATATTGGGGACTGATGGCCGAGTGACTAGATCTCTGGCACTCGGTTTCATAGCTTTCGAGTTCGTGTCCCGGCGGGGCCATGGAAGTTTGTAGTGGTTCGGAATCCACTTTAAGCCGTTGGTCCCGGTCAAACATGACTGTAAATCGTAAGGCTAACAACTCTACCCCTTAAAAAGAAAACATCTCCTGTCTCGAAATCTGCCAGTGGGCAGACGACACTGGTCCACCATGGGGCTCCAATGATGAAGAAGGTGTAATATTACACTTAGAAGATAAAAAAAAATATATAATTGTGGGGTGGCAAGTCTTATTTAATGCAAAAACTAACTCACGCTAAGTTGCATGTAAGTAAAATTGAAAATTAACCTGTGCAGTCATGTCAACTTCAGTTAATAAGCATATAAATAGAACATTATTTTCTATTTAAAATATTGTTTTCATCTTTAGAGTAAATCATCTTTTGTTTTCATCTTTAGAGTAGGGCATGCTTTATGCGTACATAACGCATAAAGTATGTAATATCACTCAAAGTTTAATTCCATTTTATTGATATAATTGAAAATTTTCTGTTTTGTAGTCATTAATAGCAGTATATACAGTAAAAAATTATTTATATTCAAATAGTTAAATAGTTTAATTTTTCATTTCAAATGATCAATTATTCAAATTTAAGGATAGAGGAAGATACAAGTTAAACGAGTCCATAATTTATTAATAATATTAATTTTGAAATAATTTTTTTTAATTTAATTTTTGGAATGCATGAGAAATGAAATGCTTTTTAAATATAAAATAATCAAATAAAAAAGCTACTTATAAATTAAATAAAAATGCCAAATTCAAGTAAAAAAAATAAAGAAATCGAATTCAAAATTTAAAAGTAGAGTTAATCTAGCTCACCAGGCTTTAAAACCTTCCTTTTCGAATACTTTCAAGGCGCATCTGGCGCTTGGGGTAATATCGTCATTCACAAGTTCTGTCAAGAAAAAGGCTTACATTACATGGTTACAGTTACAAACACAGTGTAAGAATGATTCAATTAGATAAAGCCAATTTTTAAGGTACCATTTCTATAAAGAATATATTACTAACCTGTACAGGGAACTCCACAGCTATTTGTAGATCCTAGTCGGCAATATTTGTCATTTATCTGCAATATTTAGATAGTTAAACATTTAGTCTGCAATATTTATATAATTAAAAAATAATAATTTCAAATTGGAACGCAATACAAACGAGGGTCCACTTTACGTTGCATACAAAAGTCCATTTCTAGAATAGTAAAAATATTTTGTAAAAAAAAATTATTGTTTCTTATCCCACTTGGTAGACAGCAACATCTAGACCAGGGATGGGCAAACTTTTCGGTCGCGGACCAAAAATCAGGAAAAAAAGTTTGGCTGGCCAAGATACATTTTTCTAAAATTTTAAAAACAATATACAAGTATCACAATTTAAATATGTTAATGTGATAATGAAATTGCGATTTCATTTTTAAAAGTT
Source organism: Caerostris extrusa (assembly GCA_021605095.1). NCBI lineage: Eukaryota > Metazoa > Arthropoda > Arachnida > Araneae > Araneidae > Caerostris > Caerostris extrusa. Next base: position 136,005 of record BPLR01007531.1, read on the forward strand.
CCTTATATTGAGGCTCGAAGTGAGATGTACTGATGGTGACTACCCAGATGGAACGAGGCTAAATGCTCATCTGTCAGTCTACTTCCGAAATAATTCTTTCTAAGGTTCATAGCTGAAAACACCTATTCACATATACAATATGAAGCAGACATAGCACTGATTTTCTGGGCGTGAAATATTAAATTTGGGAAACTTACTTTCGATAATGATTTGTAAAACTCTAACTTTGGCATATTTAGAAACAACAGCTGGAGATGATTGTCAGATTGCAACTCAATTAATTCAACCTGCAAATCTGACCTCACTGCTTCACTATTTACGTTGAAAGGCATGGTAAAAAATATCCAATTATGTTTGAATAGCGCTGAAATCTTGAAAAATTTGCACCGAAAATTAAAATTCTATCCGCGGGCGGGATAGAGTGTTCTATTCGTGGGCCGGAGTTGGCCCGCGGGCCGTAGTTTGCCCATCCCTGATCTAGATCAAGTCCAGACACTCGTGGGGCCTTTCCATCCTTCCTCATGGAAGGAGGGAAAAAAAGGGGGCAGCTTCTGTTGTGATGGTAGCACCCGTTGGTTGAAGTCTGACTTGGCTCCATGTAGCTGAAGAAGTATGACTTTTAAGGGGAGCTACCACAGAAAACTTCCATCAGGTAGTCCGACTAATGAGGCAAGATACTGAACATCCCAAACGTGTAAGAACAAAGTACATATACGATGAAATGTATGAAGCCATTGGTCAGAATACTACAAAAACAGGATTTCTGCACTTTAGGGTTCCACTTGTTTATTTGGCGATTTCCCTTGGAGCTTTCGCCAAATTTACTCCTAAACAAACAAAATGTACGCTGCGGTTACAAAATACTGTTGTTTTGGCGATTCCATCTGAGCGGAAAAGAAATTTGGCAAAATTGGAACCCTAAAATGCAAAATCCCCACAAGAATTATCAAATTCAATAGCGACAGGACTATAACAAAATTTAATAACTTTAGAAATTTATGAAGAAGCAATTATTTAAGTACCAGAAGTAGCACTACCCAATTCAAACACAGAAGTCTGTTATGTGATGGTTCAATTAACTTTTATCAACATCAACAAATCTTTACAGGATATTGAAATAATCTGTTTATATTTCGAAAGCCAGACCATTCAAAATGAGCTACAGAAACGTGACTCGATATGTGTCAATCGTTATATTAAGCAACACATATTTCATGCCATTTTTAAAACATACACAAATAAAATCACGTGAAAATCAACGTTTATTTTAAATAAAAGTTTTGGAAATGAGAGTTTCTCGTGTTGCACCAGATTAATCTGTTTTAAATAACAGCTTATACTCTTGCTTTTCTTTTTATTTTATAGCTTCACTTTTTCGGAGGCACCTCGGACCTCAAAATAGGACAACATCATGCTCACACAAGATAATAATATTTACAGTATTACGTGATAACAATATTTACAGTATTTTTAAAATGCATTCAAGGATAATATTCTAAAAACGAATACATAATTTAGGCAAATTTTCATATAATAACTCTTTCAATAAATATGAGTTAATTATTAGTTGAATTGTATATTTTTTAAATTTCCTAATTCTTAAGAAATACTATTTTCCACGCAGAATTATTTGCATATACTCTCTGATAAAACACTAAGATATGAATCTTTGCTAAAACATTGACGTTGCTATGACGTTCATGAATCCTGTACTTAAAACAATTCACAGTTCAGTAAACTCATAATTGTTGAATAGCAGATTCATTGTTTAAGAAAAAGAAAAACAATGAGCATTTTGCACGCATGAGTATGATGCTAAAGATAAATTTTAAATCTTAAGCTTCATTGTGCACGCGTTTATTTAACTAAGCACATGAAACTAGCAGATTTAAACATCGATAAAAACATCGCTTTAACAGCATAACAAAATCTTTCTGATATTTCTATGTAAAAATTATCATAAATAAGGTTTCTACTCTAAACGAAACTTATCAAAGTACAATTTCAACAGAGCAAAAAAAAAAAAAAAAAAAAAAAAAAAAAAAAAAAAAAATTATGTGTTTTCTAAATCAATTTTAAAAAAAAAAAATTAAAATAAAATTACACTATACTTGAAATAATCCAAAATCATGACTACCGTCTTTGTATTCCGCACTCAGTGCTTGTGTGTTAAAGCCGCTTGCAAATTTCGCTAAACAAACCCCTGAAAAAAATGAAAGGAAAATTATAATTTTTACAATAATTATGAAATGTACTGGTAATACTTTATATAAACTGTAAGAATTCCCTATTTTCTCAGATCATTATTGCGGGTAATTAGAGATTCATGTGTACGAAGGTAGTAAACTTCTATTGCATCATTCTAAATTATGCAGTGGATAAAATATTAATTTCAAATTCAAAAGAAAGTTGGAAAACATGAATATGTATAAAACGAAATTGAGTCATTTGTTTTCTCGTGACCTCAACAAATATTTCAGGCGATAAAAATTTTGGCGATAATGGCCAGTCATCAAAATTAACGAAAATATTTTTCGTGTTCGTTTGTCTTGAAATTTCGGTTTTATTTCTAGGGTTTTTTTTTTATTTCTCATAATGCTTTAATTCGTTCTGTCGCTCGGTACCACAGGCTTCGTGTTCGAGTCCTGGCGGTACCATGGATATTTGTAGTGCTTCAGAATCTACTTTATATCGTCCGGTTAATGGTCTAATATGAGTGTAGAGCGTTGGGCGTACCTACTTTGTAAAAAAAAATAACATCTCCTCACTCAAAACCTGCCAATAGGTAGACTGCCTTAGACCACCATCGGGCTGTTGCGCCAACGATGAGGATGATGAAATTAAAATTTATCTTTAAGAAATACACCCTGCCCCTTTCCAAAATGTTCACTCTCACTGGTGGACGCCCTTCACAGTTTGAAAAGCTCTTCATCGATAGACTTTTTAGAAACAATAAAAATGGGGAAGGCCCTACAGGGAAATAATATTAATATGAATTTATTTCAACAGTATTTAACCATAAGTATATTTTCTTCTCCATTGGAGCAACAATACCATGCTGGTTCAGGGCCGTCTGCCTATTGGCAGATTTCGACACAGAAGACGTTATTCTTTTTACGAGATAGGGTTCTCATCCTTGCACTCTGTAATCATATCAGACCGGCAACTACGGCTTAAAGTGGATTCAGAACCACTACAAACATCCATAGCACAGCAGAAACTGAACCCGAAACCTGTGGCACCGAGCGCTAGTCGTTCGGCCAACAGGCCCCTGAGGTTTTGTTTGGTTAGTCGCTGTACGGTCACTCTAGGCTAATTGGACCGGGATCTACACTTTAAAGTTGATTTCTGTGCCTGGATGGCCAAATGGCTAGCGTTCTGGCCCTCGGTGCCACAAGTTTGGGATTCGAGTCCCGGCGGTACCATAGATGTTTATAGTGGCGCGGAATTCACTTTAAGCTGTAAGTTTGGTTTGTCACTCTACGGTCATCTTGTGCACAAGAGGGCTAAATAGACCGGGAACTACAGTTTAAAATAGATTCCGAACCACTATAAACATCCATTTCACCGCCGGAACTCGAACCCAAAACCTGTGGTACCGAGTGCTACTTACGACTGTAAAAGCGCCATGGTCTTCTAAACCACATCATTCCCAAAAAAACTGTATAGGGGCAACTCAGCTCTAGGTACAGTGATGTGGTGTGTTGTAGTAGTAGCAGTAGTAGTAAGGCGCATTCTGAACCAGTCACAAAACATTCCTGTAACCTCCAGGATTCGAACCTGAAGTCTGTGGTACCAAAGACCAGAGCGCTAGCCAATTGGCCACCAGACTATGATGATATATTATTCAGTGTAAAAATAATCTATCACATTAAAAATTCACGCTTCATAAAATTTAAGAAGAGCCTGAATGGACGAATGTCTAGCGTTCTGGCGCTCGGTGCCACAAGTTTCGGGTTAGTGTCCCGGCGGTGCAATGGATGTTTGTAGTGGTTCGGAATCCACTTTAAACTGTAGGTCCCGGTCTAATAGGACCGTAGAGCGTTTCTGGGGAGCATTGTTACTCCGCGTTCGTGGCTTATCTTCAAGCTACACGCGTCCCCTGGGTAGTGCTAAGGGAGTAACGTCGGTGCGGCGCTGGCCTTAAGGCATCCAAGACAACTGTCTAAATGTTTGCCAGCTGCATTAAAAAAATTAAAAAAATATATAAAAAATTCACGTTTTCATTAAAATTTGAGATAGAATAAAAGTTGATACGAAGAAATCCAATACGCAGATGAGATTTATTAGACTCATTTTTCTGTTAAAAACATAAACCGTATCTTTGATTGGAATCAACATTTCGAAAAGATAAAATACTTCCCTGAGGGAAAACTTAGAAATATGCTAATCAGCAGCTGTATTGTACCGGCAAATCACAAACAAAAGATTAGATGTTACTGTAAACATAAAAATAAACAATTATTACTCACATTTTGCGACAATCGGTTTTTTCTGACCAAGCCTGATCATAACATCTGCTACATCGCACGGGTTCATTATTTTTGCATAACTAACGGTGATTTGTATGCACAACACAGCTGCCAGGAAAACGCCGCTACGAGACATGTTGCTTGCAAGAAAGATACAACACAGGTTTGAGGGCGGTAATTTTGTCTTTCAAATGTGTTTCGATTACAGATTTATCTCGCTTTGAATACATCTAGATAAAATTATTATTTGCTGTGAGAACACAACATGTGAATGAAGTGGGAAAAAAGAGCGATAATCTTAATTCGGTGAAGTTTACTCAAGTTTTGCATTACTCGCGCGTTTCTGTTGTGACAGCTCGTTTTACTGGCGTGATTATTTGACACTCGCTATCTCGCTATTGTTGTAGAGAAAAGAGTTATTAGTGTTTTTATTTCGCAGTATGTGTGCCGATCAGTTTTGTTTAAAAGGAGCTTCGTATAATATTGCTATAATGCTCAATGATTGTATTAAAGCACACAAAGCTCAACATCAATTCGTAATTTAATTTTTCTTTTTCATATCCTTCTATTAGCTCACACTCTCCCTATATATATCTTGTTCAAATTTTCAATCGTTCATAAAATACTTTTCACTCATCCACTCAAGTTCAAATACATTTTTTTGAACTTGTAGTGGACGACACTGGATGGTAATACAGTTTTTTCAAATATTAATTCAGTAATTAAATTTAATTCATTAATTTTAGTTTTTTTTTTTTAGATTTAAGTTGCATATGTCTACCAATAGATGGCGTCAGATAAACTTAAAAAAATGAATGAAAATTATTTATAAAGGACTTTCTGCAATATAGTGGGAAAAAAAGTAGAAATTGACTTAAAATTTTTTTTTTTTTGTATTACTTGTTAAATATGTTATAAATGAATACACAAAAGTAATATAATCTATGCATGAATATCAATAAATATTAAAATTTATTAATATAAATAGTTGTAATTATCTGTAAAAGCGATTTAATTTAGGGATACTATATATTTTAATGAGGCCCGATGGCCGAGTGACTGCTGCTGGGTGCCACAGGCTTCAGGTTCGAGTCCCGACGGTAAGATGGATGTTTATAGTGGTTCGGAATCCCCTTTAAACAGTAGGTCCCAATCTAATGTGACTGTAGAGCGTTGGGCTGACAATCCTACCCCGTATAAAGAAAAACATCTGTCAGTAGGCAGACGGCCTTGGCCCACCATGGGGCTGTTGCGCCACTGATAATGATCATATATTTTAATTATTTTTTGTTATTATTTTTCATTGTCATAAAGTACTTTTAATTTTTTGACTGAAATTAATACATTAATAATTGAATGTATTAAAGTATACAATACATGATACTGGCATATAGATTGAAAAAGATATAAAATCCATTTATATCTACGGTTATTTGCATGTACAAATAAATAAAAAGGGGATATATATCTGTGTGTATGCTCCAGCATAACTTTTATTACATAACACTAAAATATAATTTTTTTATCTGGTGTGTAGCCAAAAATAAATCACAAAGCAATAGGCATTAGTTATTCTTAATTAAATAAATTTTTTTTATTGTTATTTGAAATTTTTATTTAGAGCATCTGGCACTATATGGTGGCAGTTCGATGGTTAGCTCTTTTAACGTAAAAAGAGCCACTTACTAACAATCATACAATTTCTACGTTATCTCTTTTAAAATAAAGCTTATGCTTTTGGATAATCGAATTGCAAATCACACTTACTTTACTGGAATCCCAGATTCGCCACAATAAAGTAAATTACAACACAATAACATCCATCTTTATTTTTCTTAGAACAATAATAAAGTTGCCAATTTTGCTTAACTAAACATTAACACACGCTACACGTGTAAATATAATTTAATGCTACACGTGGAAAGAATATAACTTAACAAAACATTAACTTAAGACATTAACACGCGCTACACATGTAAATATAATTTAACGCTACACGTGCAAATAGAACAGCTCTGATGTCATATGGCATAACTGATTGCTTCCATTCTGTGTGTATGTTTTTATTTATTTATTATTATTATTATTATTATTTTTTTTAGAAATTATATCGAAATTAAAATGGAAGATTTTTAAAGTTTGTATCTAAGTTCTCCTTTTTTTTTTTTTTTTTTTTTTTTTTTTTTTTTTAAATCTTTTTTGTTTCAAATGTACTATTATGTAGGCTTAACAATTCTTTTTTTTTTTTACAATTTAAATTATTTTTATTTATCGATAGGGATTCAGAATAATCTTTAATGTACAATTTTCGAAAAGATAATTTTTAATCATTAACAGATGTTTCGCATCCACAATTGAGATTTTTCTTCTGATTTCTTTGCGCATTTCACTGATAATATTTTCTAAAAAAAATTACCGAGAATTAAACATATCTGCCTCATGTTTTACTTTATGCATACCCACAAACAGCCCATCGACAGGTGACGAAGGAAGAACGTTAACTTTGTGAAAGTCCAGGCAGCCTAACTGTCGATGTGAAACGCTAACTACTGTGTCCAAAAAGTAAGACCACTTTTCAATTTAAGATTCCCGGGAATTATGGAATTTCAATTTTTTTCTTCTTTTTTAGGTTGCTGGCACTGTTCTTGACATCTGTGTGAAATTTGACGTCAAAATATTCGTTAGTGTTGGAGTTGCGCTTGGCTTTGGGAGACGCTAAAACTGATTCCGGCGATGTTTGAAATGTCTGAATGAATTGAGCAAAGAACCTGCATTCAATTTTTGTTTACGGAAACGTATAGAATGTTGCAGAAGGCGTTCGGTGAGCATTCCTATATCGGAAAGAAATGTTTAGGTGCGGTATAAACAGTTCAAAGAAGGCAGAGAACGCGTTGAAGACGAAGAGCCCTCTGCTCGACCACCAACCTCACCCGACGAAGCTTCCGTCCAAAAATTAAAGATTTAGTGCTTGCAAACCGTCGATTTACAATTAGGGACCTGCTGACGATGTTGCATTTTCAAAAGTATCGTCAATTCTATTTTGGGCCTCAAACGCGTCAAATCTCGATTGGTACCGAAAACACTGAATGCGCCAGCTCATACTGTATTGATACTTCGAGCCTTTTTCGACGAAAATGAAATCCATATTGTTCCCCAACCATCGTATTCATACCGTGCTATTTCTGACTATTCCCTAAACGCAAAAGACCACTCGAGGGACACCGTTTTGAGTCGATTGAAGGGATTCAACTTGAATCGGCGCGTGCTTTGAAGGTCATCGCTGCCGATGACTTTTTAGCATGCATTGAGGATTGGAAAAAAAGTTGGCATAAGTGCATTGTGTCCGGAGGGGGATTACTTTGAAGCCGATGAAATAAATTTGGAAGAATAAATAAAGAGGTTTTGAAAAAAAAATAATAATTGGTCTTACTTTTTGGACACAGTAGTATAATTACCTGTCAAAATAACCATCGAACATTTTTGTTTTTCAATACAACTGTTGTTATTTTCATCTACAATTCCTGTGAGATGCCGAAAGATTTGGTAGTATTCACAAAGCTACAAATTAATTTAATACTGAATTTACATGAAATTAATACTGATCACGTGATGATTATTTATTATCTTAACACTGTTGAGATACTAGAACATCAATGTAACCAGCATCATTTAGAAAAGAAAATCTCGCAGAGAAAAACTCAGGTTGTGATAATAATTCACAAAAAACCCAAAGTTTTAATTAAGTAACCTCTTCAAGGTCCCTCCCCCTTCTATTTTTCGACAATTTTTTATTGATTCCTTAAGACTAGAATAAAAATGCATTTCTTTTTTTTTCTTTCATTGTTGCATTTTTTGGAATGGTGTTAATCATCGGTTTAATTAAACAATCCTAATTTCAAAGAAAAAAATCCGATCTCAAGTGCTTACATCTCTTTTTAAATCACATTCAGGATTCAATAAATCTCTTGACTTCATTTCTGTTTGGATTCAATAGTAAATCTCCATTATTTCAAAGTACTTAATTCTAAAATTCCGTTTATGAAATACTTTCTGTTCTATAACGGCTAGTAAAACAACTTTGACTTGACTTGACTTGACTTAGGGCTTTGAGATGTATGCTCGATGACGATGCTTTATCTCAATTTATCCAAATGTTTCTTTTCTTTTTCTTTTTATTTTTTAAATATAACAGATAAAACCTTTTGGTGGAAGTGAAAATGAACCACTCTAAAATTCGAAATTCCAGAAATCATTGCCTATGACGGCTTCAAAATTCCTTTTAAAATACAAGAAACATTGCTTGCACTTTCTAGCAACCAAAAAAATAAAAATAAAAGGAGTAAATTTGAACACGAAATAGATAGACAAAACAACAGGTAAAATCAATCACAACATTTAAACAGTTAAACGATGATTAGAACACATGAAGCACAACTAGTACTTGAAACATAAAGTGAAAAAGAAATAATAACCCCAGAAAAAATATGTGGGGTACCCCATAGCTTACAGGGTTACGAGACTTTTCGTATAATTTGTAGCATCACTGTTGTCTTATAATAAGAGTCCTCTGGTATACCAAATATTGATGAGTAAGACAGAACTCTGTATCCAAAAGCGCTTTGAAGGTTATTTCGTGCTGCTACATATTTTATGCATTGAAACAAAACGGGTTCAACTGTTTCCGGAGTTTTGCAGATCGAGCATAATGGAGATGAAGTCATGCCAAATCAAACAATTTTGAAAGAAATGTGATTTTTGCAACATTTTATTTTTGATACGAAATTGTAACAGCGTCGAATCCAATAAACAAAACAAGTAATATATAAAAAAAAAAAAAAAAAATTTTAAAGTCAATTCCTACTTTTTTGTCACTATATTGCATTTTCATTCATTTTTTTATGTTTATCTGGCGCCATCTATTGGTAGATATATGCAACTTAAATCTAAAAAAAAAATATAATTAATGAATTAAATTTAACTAATAAATTAATGTTTGAAAAAACATGTATCAACATCCAGTGTCATCCACTACAAGTTCAAAAAAATGTATTTGAACTTGAGTGGAGGAATAAAAAGTATTTTATGAACGATTGAAAATTTGAGCAAGATATATACAGGAAGAGTGTGAGCTAATAGAAGGAATTGAATAAAATAAAAACCATCTTCAACTAGTGCATCTTCTCATGTCCTTTTTATTCAACATTTTCACACACACATCTTCAGTGACGCAAGAAAAATGAATCCAATAAACAAAACAAGTAATATAAAAAAAAAAAAAAATTTTAAAGTCATTCCTCATATTACATTTTCATTCATTTTTTTAAGTTTATCTGGCGCCATCTGTTGGTAGATATGTGCAACTTAAAAAAAAAAAAAAAAAAATATAATTAATGGATTAAATTTAATTAATAAATTAATGTTTGAAAAAACATGTATCAACATCAAGTGTCATCCACTACAAGTTCAAAAAAATGTATTTGAACTTGAGTGGAGTCAAGAATAAAAAGTATTTTATGAACGATTGAAAATTTGAGCAAGATATATACAGGAAGAGTGTGAGCTAATAGAAGGAATTGAATAAAATAAAAACCATCCTCAACTAGTGCATCTTCTTATGTCCTTTTTTATTCAACATTTTCACACACACATCTTCAGTGACGCAAGAAAATGAATCTTCCACTCCAAGTTCCGTTGCCCGGTTTTTACGCTGTACTAAAAAGCATTCCATTTGGTTTCTTTCCAAAAAAAAAGAACTGCCACTATCTCATTCTCAACCCTTTTTTAGGGCCTCCTGAGAATTATTTATTCTCCAAATTAATGGCTATGATGCTTCAATCCGTAGGTCAAGAGCTCCTAATTCATCACAAAACTCATCTTATGTTTTTCTCTATGTGGCCTCGAGAGATTTAGAGCCATCGTCTGAAGCAGCTCTCTACTAAGAACAGTATCGTCCGTTATCCTCCACCCTCTGTTATGCTTTTCTCTCCTCCCCCGACTTATTTATGACCACTGTCAAGGCGGCCGACTCCTTTTAAGTTCAGTTAAAATGCTTTCAAATTGTAGTTGGCAACGGAAAGTGTAGCGTTGGTACCGACAAGACGAGTTCTCTGGGCTCGAAAAAGATTTACCAAGTAAAAAATTTCAAATGGCAATGCAATAATTTTTTTTAAAAAAAATTTTAAAAGAAGAAAAAGAAAAATGGAGTCGTTGAGTTTGAAGTCGTGCATCGGTTTGACAGTGCCTTGTTGTATTTTGGTGTTGTTTGGGGTGTTCTCGTCTGTTAATGCTGCTGCATATGGAAGGAAAAGGTAAATAAATCATTTGAAAATAACTTTGTTTGAAATTTCAGTATTGATATAATTGTGATTCAGTTTGCCTTTAAAATTTTCTAATTGTAGTAATTTCGAAAATAAATTAGCAATCTTCATTTTTTCATGCTAAATTGCATTTATTTTTTATTTTTTTTACGAATGAATAATATAGAAGGTTTTTAAAACTATTGATTAATCGCCGATTATCTAATCTAATATTTATAATTTGTTTATTGCTATTTTTTGTTTATATAAACTGACAAGATAATTAATTAGGCTTAAATATGTAATAATTTTCCTATGGATTACATATAATTTAATATTAGTAATTTTGAAAATGTATGTTTTTACAACATAAATCTTTTATATTATATCAAAAAAAAAAAATGTTATGCTTTCAAAAAAAATTTTGATTAGAAATATTTCAATTATTGAAATTACGAAAAATGAATGATTTCCTGCAATTAAGTCTTTCATTTGAATATATGTGATTTAGCAATTTTGAGTAATCTTAAGAAGTTTAATTAAAATCATGTATACAAAATCAATACATTCTATTATATAAATTAAACATTTCCATTGAGAACAGAGCCGGACAGGAACTAAACAGTCAAATTTCATAAGCCCCAAAAGAATAAATAAAATATAAAAACATATAATACTTTACAGCTTTCTGGAAGAAGATGGGGGGGGATTCTTTTCTATGATTCTGTTCTGCTTATGGTAGCCAGATTTGCAGTTAAGTATTTGTCATGTAGTTATATTGTTAATTGTTACAATTGAAATTGTTTTTTTTTTTTTTCAACTCTGTTACAGTAACTATAATGCACTCCAACAACAGGAATCAAACGTATACTGATTAGACCTAACAGTAGATCAAGAATTGAGAAAATTTTTGTGTAATGAACAAGTTATATAATTGGAGTTCAAAATTATCTCGAATCTTTTTTTCTCTATATCTTGGATTGAAAAAAATGTTTTTTTTTTTTTTTTTTTTTTTTTTAATACTTGTGCTGGAATTTTTGTCTTACGTCTTTTATTTCATTATTTTTGGTAGTTTGGGAAATCTGATTTATAATTAACTCTAGAAGTGGTTTAAAAAAATTCTGAAAAAAAAAATCAATTTTGGTTTCTCAATCAAGTTAGAAATGGTTGGATGGACAAAAAAATGTTAGTTAACTTTTTAATGAGAAACTGTTTAAGGAATATTGAAATTTTGATTTTAATTAATTGATTTTAAGAAGACTTTAATTATTTTTGTTCTAAAAATATTAATTCAGCAAATTATCTCTATCTGTAAATATCCTCCGTTGAATTCAGAATAATTTTTTTTTAAAAATCAATATAAATCAAAATATAAAAACTGCTTTGTAGTGAGATATTTATCACATATTCAGACATCAATTTTTACATTAGAATGAATCTTTATTAGAACAAAACATGGTCGGAAATAAAAAAAAAAAGAGAAGAATCTTTCATAAAAGTGGCTCTTGAGTTGTATTTGCCTTTACTAAAAAAATATAATTTCTGAAACAAGATATCTTTATATTAAATGCATGAGCAATTTATGAATACAATTTTCTCAAAGGATAACAGTTTTCGTAACTTTCTTTGTTCATAGCTTCAACTTTTTTGTAATCTCAACAAAAACTAGTCTTCAAACACTTATCTTCTGGAGAACAAAGTCAACCAATCCCAACTGAATGCTACAAAAGAAATTCAATTTAATGGAACTGTTTTCAAAAAGCCACTTATTTAAGTGGTATCTGCAATTTAAATTACCCATGCACAATGAATGCCCCTTCGGAGGAAATTAATTTATTCGATTCGGCCAACATCAAAGAATTTATCGAGGAGAATCTAGTGGCATCCAACGCTTTAATTAGACATCGAGACTAATCAGGCGTGATTTGAATAATTGGGTTGTTGGATTCAATGGGTATTAATTATTTTATTTCATTATTGGGAATAAGTTTTTTTTTTCGGGAAATAATTAATCTAATGAATGGTGGAGATTTTGTTAACTGTTAAAAAGGTTTTTGTGGTGAAAGGTGTATTGCTCATTTTTTTTTTCCAATTTTTTGTTCAATGATTTTATTAATATGTTTCGATAATTTGAATCATTTTTATTATTTCGCATAGAATAAATATTTGTTGTTATTCTGGGTTTATTTATTTTATTTGCGCAAATATATTTAAGTTATAAAATATCATGATTTTAGTTGGGAAAAAAAAAAAAAAAATTATAAAAATGTTTAGTAATTTATTTAAATAGTTTTGAAATAGCTCAAATATGGTTAGATCGTCGCTGTATGGTAATTTTTTGCACATTTTAGGCTATTTAAACCGATACCTACACTTTAAAAGTGGATTTCGGGGCCTGAATGGCCAAGTATCTGCGCTGTGGAGCTCAGTGCCACAGGTTTCGGGTTCAAATCTCGGCAAAACCATGGATGTTTGTAGTGGCTCAGAATTCACTTTAAGCCGTAGGTCCCAGTCTCATGGTAAAAGCAAGGAGACCAGTCAGATTTCTCTTACCCACAACATTTCCAAAAAACTGTATAGGTGAAATTCAGCTCTTGGACAGTGGTGTAGTAGTGGTGTGGTGTGGAATTACAAACCACTTACAAACCGCCAAGCAACCGCCAGGATTCGAACTTGAAGCCTGTGGTACCAAAGGCCAGAGAGCTAGCCAATTGGCCAACAGGCCGCACACAAATATGGAGAAATATAGTATAGATTAATGTTTGGAATCATAAACAGATTTGAATAATTCACTTCGAATTTAAAATAAATATTAAAATGTGAACAATAATTCCAAAAATTTCATTTTTACATAAATTAATATACTAGAAATAAAATCTATAAAGAGATTTTTAATTAACAGAAACTATTCATAAGCCATACTTTTATATTTTACAAAACTGATGTTTTAACATTATTGCTAAAATGTAAAAAAATAATTTTTTAATAAATTTGAAAATAAAAATTATTTTTTAACTTTATGGAGAAAAGGAAGATATATTTTTTACGCCAAATCTTCAATATTGCCAGATTCCGACATTGATGTATTTCGCACAGCCCTATGGAGGCAAAGAGGATAGTAGAAATTTTCTACGCTATATTTTGCCTATTCCTCTATCAATTCATTTATAAACTCTCGATTGTAATTTAATGTTTTTTCAGTTATAACCATAATTTTGTCTATGCTGTCTAATACTGGAAAAAAAGTTACATTAACCTTCCAGCTGTCGTGCTTTCCTTACCAATGAGGGAAAGATTGTGGTATTTCTTTGAAATATATTTAATTTTAAAAATTAAAAAGGTGTATTTATTGAAATTATATTTTAAAAATATTAGTGCAATTTATTTAAATAAATGCTATTCATATTTCTATGTTATTTCTTTGTTTAATATATAATATTCAACGCCATAACTAAAATCAACTATAGCATATCTCCCACATACGAGCGATCACAGGAAGGTTAATAGTCATGAAGAAATACAAACTTAACATTGCTGCTGAAATTGATGAGGCTACAGAAAATATGACGAAAATAATTACTGATGCTTACAATGCTGCCTCGAAACAAATTAACACTAACAATCGTAGTTATCTTCCTCCACACATTAAAACCTTAATCACTAACCGTAATCATGCCCGTAAAACCTGGCAAATCTTTCGTGATCCACAAAGTAAGACTAATTATAACCACTCGCAGACTTTACTGAGAAGAGCTATTGCTCGATATAATTATGAAACTTGGGATAGACACCTACAAACCGTAAACTGAGAAGATGGTTCTTTCTGGTCATGTCCCAGGACTTTTAAACGTAAACATTCTTACATTCGAACCCTAGTCTCTAACAATTCACTGGCCGCCACTGACAGTCAAAAAGCTGAGGTTTTAGCTGACAGCCTTCAGGAACAGTTTCTTGAGAACAACATTCATAATCATGATACAGAAAATCTCGTTGAGTCCACTATCACTAATTTTATTAATACTTGTCAAGTCTCTGAAATTCCTATCACTAAAGCATCTTACGTTATTAATTGTATTTCCTCACTGAAAATTAACAAAACTCCTGACATAGATAAAATTACCAATAAAATGTTAAAAAACCTTCCTTTCAAAATAATACTTGACATATTTAAAATTACTGATTCTATTCTTCATACTGGTTACTATCCTAAGTCTTGGAAAACAGCTAGAATTCTCCCAATTCTTAAACCTGAAAGGATCCTACTTCTCCTATTAATTACAGACCAATTTCTTTGCTGTCTTCTATTAGTAAACTAATTGAAAATGTCATCCTGAGCCTTCTTAAAAGTGAGTCAAATCAAAAGAACCTTCTCTCATCCCATAGCAATTTGGATTTACCGAAAAACTTTCTACAACTCATCAGCTCTACAATCTCACAGAAACTGTTGCTGAAGGATTTACCTGGAAATATGATACTGCTGCAATTTTTCTTGATATGGCCAAGGCTTTTGATAGAGTCTGGGTTAATGGGTCGATTTACAAACTCATTTCTTATAATTTCTCTCCTTATTTGATTCAAGTAATTCTTAACTATCTTTCAGACAGACACTTTGTTGTCGCAGTAGGGAATACCGATTCCTCAATTCGTGATATTCATGCTGGTGTGTTCCAGGGCTCTATTCTAGCTCCTTTGCTCTATAATACCTTTATCAACGATATTCCACAAAAGAACAATATCAAAATTAGTCTGTATGCTGACGACACTGCAATCTTAACGCAAGGCCGAAAAACTTGCACTATCCAGGAAAATTTGCAAAATTATATCATTGATTTAGAAAAATGGCTCATTAGCTGGAAGATAAAATTAAATGTAGACAAGACTGAAGCAGTTCTTTTCACTTGCAAAAAATCCTATAATCCTCCTAATATTAAAATATATAATAATTATATCACCTGGGTCTAAAGAAACTAAGTACTTAGGAATTATTCTTGATAGTAAACTTAACTACAGATCGCATATCTACAACCTTAGAAATAAATTCAATACTCAATTTAGAATTCTCTATCCTTTAATCAATAGAAATTCAGCTTTACCTCTTAATCTCAAAATTCTAATATCTCTCTTATTTTCGTCCAGTATTAGCTTATACAAGCCAAGTTTGGGGTTCTGTTGCACGTACAAATTTTGAAATTATTCAAAGGCTTGAGAACAAAACTCTCAGAAGGTTAACGAATTCATCCTGGTACTTTCGTAATGACGATATTAGACGAGCTCACTCGATTCCAAGTTTAAGACAATTTGTTCACAAAATTTCTACTAAATTCTATAATGATATGCGAAACATCAATAACCCCGTTTTAAATATCCTACAAAATTGCGATTATGATATTTCTTCACGCAAACATAGCAAGATACCTCGCACTGTTCTAAATATTTTAATTAATTCCTTAGAACTGCCTAGATGAAAAAAGTTCGCTTCTGTTTTATTTTATTTATTATCATTTTTTTTTTTTTTTTACATGCAACTGATTTCATCAACATCTACACTTTTGAAATTTTTGTCATTTTTCATTTCTTAATTTTATTAAATAAATCTTTTTAAAAAAGGGCATTTAATTATCTATTTTTCTTATTAACTCAAAGGTCATGAGACCATCGCTATGCTTCAACATTTTACAGTGAAGGAGCTAGTGGCTACGCGGCCAAGGATCTCCGTATTAATCTACAATAAGAGTGATGAAGAAATCAATTTTGTTTTTAGAAGGAAACAATTTATAAATTAACTTGCATAAAGGACAATACTAAGAGAACGAAAATACCTAATTGACTTTAAAATGCTCAATTCGTACCTCAATGAATTTCCTCCATAATTTGCATTGCGCTGAAGTTAGTATTTGATAGTATTATTCAGCAGTAATTATTTGTCCATTTTCAAATTAATATTTTCATTAAAGAAACGAAAACGTAGGTAAACAAATATTTTTACAGTTTCATACAACGTAATGGTACTGCTTTAAGCTGTGCTGCCTGAGGTAGAATTAGCATAATAGATTATTGGATAAGTTACCATAATGAGCAATTGCAATTTTTTATGGCAAATAATTAAAACACCATTGGTGGCCCAATGATAAATTGCGCAACTAATATGCACGAAGGCTCGAGTCCCGAAACCGCTGTGCGTATTCTGTTACAGTCACTGGTTTTATGAACGGTTTACATATTAAAAATTATTAATTAAGAAATAAATCTTTTAAATTTAAATAGATTTCAAAAAATTAAGTTTTTGAATAATTTAAAACATTTGAAAGAATTTGGATCCAATACAAATAATAAGCTTTTGTTTACTCCTTTCAGAAAGGTTGACGATAACAATTTTATTTCTTAGTATGAATTTAAAAAAAAAAATTATCATTATTTCAAAAATAAGACCTTTTTTTTAAAGCGACTGTTTGATACATAGTTTCGTTTACTATAATAAAGGAAAAAATAATATCTTCAATTAAAGATTAATTTCAAAAACTTCATATGAAAGATGCAATGGATTTCTTTTTTTATATATTTAGCCATAAAAATATATTTAAATTCATATTTTTTTTATTTAATATTTCTTTTTTTTTTTTTTCCTACATGCACAACAGGTTTACTTATTTTCTATTCAATCCAGCAATCCTAACGTTTGGTTCTCACAAATTAGTAAAAATTAAAGTTGTTAAAAGTAATTTTGTTTTGAATATATTCATTTATTTGTCATATACAGAAAAAAATTATCAATGCAAATTTGTAAAAATTGGGCATATTATTTAAATACACATTTAAAGTATAGAATTCAAATTTTTTAATAGCAATTTATTTTTTAAATAAATTAAATGTATGTTAAAATTTCTATTTCATGTCATCTAATAATGGAGCCACTTTAAAACATAAAGCAGATGTAGTTAATTAGCACTTTCTCTGAAATATCGTATAATAAATAACTTACTCTAATTGCTAAGTTGTCCTTATCACAATCATAAATTTTAAGAAAAAAAAATTGTGTACGTGAAGTGAGTTATAAAATTCAGTGTCTGTCGACCCATTAAAAACCCGCGTCTTACTCTGTACTTTCAAATCTTGTGAATTTTATTAACCGTAATTTTTACTAACCATATTACTACTAACTACCACCACTATTATAACCGTAATTTTTTACTAACCATATTACTACTAACTACCACCACTATTATAACCGTAATTTTTTACTAACCATATTACTACTAACTACCACCACTATTATAACCGTAATTTTTTACTAACCATATTACTACTAACTACCACCACTATTATAACCGTAATTTTTACTAACCATATTACTACTAACTACCACCACTATTATAACCGTAATTTTTTACTAACCGTATTACTACTAACTACTACCACTATTATAACCGTAATTTTTACTAACCAAATTACTACTAACTACCATCACTATTTACTAACCAATATAGTTATTTTTACTCTACATTACTGGGCCTGAATGGCCGAGTGGCTAGTGCTCTGGCGCTCGGTACCACAGATTTCGGGTTCGAGTCCCGGCGGGGCCATGGATGTTTGTAGTGGTTCGGAATCCACTTTAAAAAGTAGGTCCCGGTCTAACAGGATCGTAGAGCGTTGCGGGGGCATTGTTACTCCGCGTCCGTGGCTTATCTTCAAGTTACACGCGTCCCCTGGGTAATGCGAAGTGATTAACGTCTGTGCAGCGCTTGCCTTAAGTCATCCAAGACCAAGCTGTCTAAGTGTTTGCCAGCTGCATTAGAAAGAAAAAAAAAACTCTGCATTACTAACCATTTATTAAACAAAGTTTAATGTGTTTCTTTAGCACTGAATTGGATAACCATCTTTCAGCGAATATTAAACTCAAGTGTGATACCCGTTTTTTTTTTCCCTATATTACTTTGCGTGAAAAAAAACATCCAAATTATGCATTTAACTGTAAAATTGAGGAGACTTCGAATCGAACATGCTTATTTTACCCATAGACATCTCCATTACCTCCACGCTGCTCAAAACGCCATAATGTTTCATCTATTAAACACATTTTATCAGAATGTACTCGTTTTAAACGAATGAGGAAACTTAAAATGCTAATAATCCTCCTTCATTTACTTTATCTTATTTATTTAATAATACATATGATCAACTAAATCAATTATCTTTCCGATCTGGTCTTTGGAACCACAGGTTTTATGAAAGCGGGAATTTTTAATGTGATAGATTATTTTTACAATGAATAAAATATCCTCAGGTCCTGATGACCAATTGGCCTTTGGTACCACAAGCTTCAAGTTCGAATACCGGCGATGGAACGGATGTTTGTGAGTGGTCCGAAATCCACGTTAAACTGTAGGTCCCGGTCTATTTAGCCTAAAGTGTGCACAAAATGACCGCAGAGCGCAAAAAAATTAAACCTTTATTTAATTGAGTTTATTAGTTGACATCTTGGAAGGTAATTACCATGAGAATATATTTTTATTTTTAAAGATATTAATGCGCTGCAACTAAGTTAAAATATAATATAGGAATTATAAAATTTAAGAACTTTGTCTGGCGCGACATGGCTGAATCCGGCCCTTACACCATAAAAACTCGCCAACCAACCAGCCAAATTATGAAAAACTGAATTCTAACAGCCATACAATTGAAAAAATATTGTAGAGTCATCTTCATTAAAGATATCTCGTAGGAGCGTTTTATTTATTCCAAATTTAATGCGATAGGTTTGAGGAGGGAGATCACCTTTCATTGTTAATGTTTTACAGCGGTTATCGAGTGCAAAATATCCATAAAAGATCATTTTAGATCATACACTTGCGGTACAGAATTGGATGTTTCACGTTAGGGAACGTGTCAAGCAAATGGGCATGTCGAAGAGTGTTTTCTTACTGTCACAAGAGGTCATTGAAGATACAAATGATCCTCGAAAGCTATGGAAGGAGCAGCACGCCTCAAGTTGATACATAAATATTCCTAGCAGTGAAATCTTACCCCTAACCCACAAATCTTTTCATTCGAGTGTCTGACAGAACCATTGCTGAATGATTAAATCACATTGGCTTACGTATGCATTCCGTACGAGGGCACCATCATCGATTAAAAAATAATAAAATGTTCATGTACGAAGCATATTCATTGCATTCTGCAATACCGCTCTAGATTTATTTTCTCTGACAGATCATGATTCACCATCTTCAGCGCTGGTTCCTAAAGTGGGCTATGGAACTCTCAAAGAAGTGATGGTGACCTCGGGTGTATTTGATGGGAGTTAATAAAAATAAGAGGGCGTTGAAGACAAACAAGGAAGAGAAAATAGGAATTGCATTTATTCATAATATCTAGTGGAACGTAGATGAAGGGCAGTTGAAAATTTATTAAGAAATGAAAAGAAAAAAAAAAAAAACGATTGCAAATAACGGGTTGCTGTATTTTAAAATATTGTCAAGAAAAATTAAGCAAAGGTTGAATTTTTTAATATCGGTTCATCCTTCTCATCAGCATAATTTTTAACGTTATTTTTATTTTCATGTTATTTTCTGTGTGTGTTACTGTGGCTGATTCTAATATTTTCAAGCTTCAAAGTAAGGTGACTTATTTACGACATCTTTATTTACTATGTTTTAGGCATGTAAATACATAAAAAAACACAAATTTTTACTTTGTCTGATTCCGTTGATTTTTTTTTTTTTTTTTTTTTTTTTAAAGGTGGTAGGGCAAATAAATTTAGAAATGACTGATCTCGTGCCCTAGAGTCTCCTCACTAGCACTATATTAAGGAAACTCGTTAGCATCACCAAAATATCCGTTATGTTAATATTTATGGTCAAACTATGGCCAATTATTATGCGCAATGGCAGAATTTTGCTTAATATTTTTGACTTCATTAAGGGTCATCAGTAATATCATAGGAATATTGTTGCACAGTGACTCTCCTGGCAGACTCTGCGGCCTGGTGGCCAAGTGGCTAGAGCTCTGCCCTTTGGTATCACAAGCTTCAAGCTCGAATCCTGGCTATGGCATGGATGTTTGTTAGTTGTTCGGAATCCACTTTAAACTGTAGGACCCGGTTTAATTAGCCTAATGTGTGCACAAAATGACAGTAGAGTGACAAACCAAACCAAACCTAGCAGACGCAATGTTCATGATTGATAATGCACAGCCATATGGGATAATTGAAGAATTAGAAAGATGTAACGAAGAATCTCGGAGATACTGATTTTATGACTGCTTCATATTCCCTTGGTTTAAATCTCATAAACCAAGCGCTGAAATTACTAAAACATTTGAAAGTAAAAAAATACAAAACATTAATTACAAACGCAAAAACTTATCAAATTTTTATACTTTATTTCATTCTATACCATGAATTTGTAACTAAATCTTTCAAAATACTAAAACTGGGTACATTTTAATTCTGGAAAAATTTACAGTTTAAATATTCTAGAGAGAGAAATTCGGAAGAAAATTTTATGAGTTGTAAGAAGATATTAGGATAAAATAAAAGAGGATAACATTTCAAAAAAGTAATATAGAAAACTTTGGATTAAATTTTGTATTCAAACGTTCTAAACTCTTTTTGTCCATTCATCTTAACCGATATTTATCGATTGTGTACCTCAATTATGATTTCCTCCCATTTGTTACAAGCCCAATAATTACTTGGCCATTTGTACTTCCTTAAATTACAAATCGATCGTGTAATTGCCACGTACCTGAGCCAGACCACTTTGAAGTTCGCATAGAATTTAGTCGAACATTTATCACATTGGATTAAATTTCTATGCCGACGTGTCAAATTCTTTTCAGACATTCTTTATTCAAATTCTTTCGTGTAAAGAATAGATAAAACGAGGCAATACTTATTACTTATTTGTTCTTTTTAAAAGTGAAAATGTACTGTAATTGGTAACTTTAAAAGAAAAGAATTATTGGGAGAATTGCACTTTGTGAGTATTGGATTCACGGTGCAAGTTCTTAAATTCGTTTTTGACAACTGGATATATTTATTTTATTTATTGCAGTTAAAAGATATTGTATTGTTTGTGATTGGATGAGCGCTAAAAACTGTCAAATATTATTTAAAATTTTATACAAACAAAATGGATTTACTTCCAATTACTGAAAAACTAATAGTATCTTTTAATTTATGGAGATTTTCTAATATTTTGAACAACTTATCATTAAAAATGCGTACAATCATAAATTATAGGAAGATTCAGATTTAACTCCATATTTATTTCAATTACAAACCGTACTCAGATACACCAATGTGTTAATATTTTTACGATTTTTTTTTTTTTTTTTAAATCCATCCATATGTATGAGACGCTTTTTTTCTATTATTTATTTCTGCAGCAACAACTGGTGTTCCTACCAAGTTACGAAGCTGGCTTCGTGCAAAGAAAGAAACGGAACAGAAACTTACATCGGGAGAGATTTCCAGCAATGTGGGTACTGGCCGTACAATCAAAACTGTGGCAATACGTACAGGTAAGCAATCAATATCACCATTCCAGGTCTGAAATTTTTTAAGCAATATTTATCTCTTCTTGGGTGTCCTGGACATCTGATGTCGTTTCAAAATAATTTATTTTCTACAAAATTTCCTTAAGTGTGATTTTTGCCATTTCCTTAACAAACTATCTGCATATAGCTTTAACATCTACTTTATTAAGAGTATTTTGCAAAAAAATATGACTTTATAGACTAAATTATCTAAATTGTGATATCGCTTTTTGTGTAGTGCGTGATATGCTTATTTGATGTTTTTAAGTTTAGCGATAATAATATTTGAAGCAATTTTTTTCTCTTTAATCTCATTCATTTAATTATATTTATCAATAATCATTGAATTTCTATAAGCCAAAAATGTGCTTAACCCTAAAAAAATATTGCGACGCGCAATTGTCTCCACTGTATATGTAATTCGAAAAATGCTTTACTAAGATCATTATGCATTTAAATAAATTCAACTGATTCCAATCTCAAGTAAAGTTGAAAAGTAATGATTCGACTGAATTGCTTCATTATTCAATATTTTATTTATTAATACAAAAACTTGAAAAGTTTTTCTTTTGAGCTTATCATTTAAAAAAAAATCATTTATTGAAAGAATTTTTATAAAGTTTTTTGCGATAAAAGACTCATCAGTAAGTATACTATAATATAAGGCTATTAAAAGATTTGTCAGCCACGAATATCTTTTAATGCCAATTTGTATCATCGTTATTATCATTAATTTCTATCTCACCAGCAGTTAATTTCTTAATTTCATTACTTATAGCTCACGACTTGCACTATTTTTTTACTTGTGGATCCATTACTATTTACCCTACAATATTCATTATTGTTTACCCTACAATATTCATTATTGTTTACCCTACAATATTCATTATTGTTTACCCTACAATATTCATTATTGTTTACCCTACAATATTCATGACTGTTTACCCTACAATATTCATGACTGTTTACCCTACAATACAATATAATCAGTAGTCGTAATTTTTGGCAAAAAAATAAACAATTATCTGATGTAATCAACAACGTCCTATACTCTGCGCTAATTTGACATGCCATGCACCAATGAAGTTCCTTTTTGTACTGTTTTTGAATTTATAATACCTTTTTTTATGTAATATTATAAAAATTAGCTATAATATATATTTAATAGTCCCCTGAAAGAAGAGAAATCCGTATATAAGAATCATGAAGGAAAAAAACAGGAATTATCCATTGGATATCCTCTTCATGAAAATAACCTTATAAATAAATAAATAAAAAAAGTTTCATTTGAAATTATAAAAAATCACTTTTAAGGGCATTAAAATATTGGGAGTGTAAAAGATTTGTTGAATTACTTTCTATGGAAAGTTTAGAGTAAACAAAGTAATATAAAAAATTTGAGTCAATTCCTACTTTTATTTCACTATATGGCAGAAAGTCCTTTCTAAATAATTTTCATTCATTTTTTAAGTTAGAAATAATTCTCTCTTTCTCTCACTTTCCATCTCTCTCACTCATATTTACATGTTTAATTTTCCATTTTGTTCCCTCCTTGACTCAGACTAGAACTCAAAATGAAAAAGAATTTTTTTTTTCCAGCTATCTACACGCTTCGCCGCTGACTGTATTTATTCCTAAATTTATATCCTGCTAAATATCTATATTTATATAAGATAAATTTTTTCTCCCATATAAAACTAAAATTAATTAATATTTGAAAAACTGTATTAACATCCAGTGTCATCCGCTACAAGTTTAAAAAAAAAATGTATTTTGAACTTGAGTGGATGAATAAAAAGTATTCTATTAACGATTGAAAATTTGAACAAGATATATAAATATATATAGGGAGAGTATGAACTAACAGTAGGAATTGGAAAAAGAATCCAGCCATAGTAGGTAATGTATTATGTTCCAGCCCAGTCAAGACCAACAAAGCGGATTATAGCTATGTTATTACATTAATTCAACTGCTTTAACATTTCTTTCTGTGATATTTCTTAAAGTCTTTCCTATCTCTATGCAACGTTTTTTATAATGCGATTTTATATTTTCCCCATTTTTATGTATTTGGTTTATTTTTTTTTTTTATCTTATTCATGTTGACTATTAGATAAGCAACTTTGAATCCTCTTATCTCACAAAGAGCCTGTATACACAACTTCTTCCTGTTTGCAAATCCTTTGAGACTTTTTGAAAGACAGCTTGACTGTTTAAATGAAATTATTTGTTTTACGACCAACAAGTTTTTAAAGAGTTTTATCTTTCCTCATTAAAAGCGGGATATTTTTTTCTTTTTAAATGTAGTTAACATGTGCTGGAACTCAGAAATGAAACCATCTTTTCTGGTTGAATCACGAGACGACATCCGAAAAATATTTCTATTTCTGTCAAGTTCATTACAACCAGAAAACTTTTTTTCGATGTAAAATAAACTGAAATTGTCAATGAGTTCTTTCTTTTCCTAGTTTTTTTTGGGGGAGATGTTAGATCAAGGATTCGGCCTGTCATTGTTTTTCTAGTGATAGGTTTTTATAGATCAGTTTTATTATAATATGTCATATGATAGGTCTTTGAAAGAAGAAAACTTTAAAAATACCCAAATACTGAAGAAAAATTCAAACACGGAATCCATTTTGGATTTAATAAGAAGATGTAAACAATAAAATATTTTATTCGAGATTTTCTAATTTATGACAAATAAGAACTTTTGCCATTAATACACCGAACAGGGATGAGACAATTGTAATTATGCATATATAATAAAAAAGAACATCGGTCCTGATTCCGGCCTTTTTTTTTGGGGGGGATGGGGAGGGGGATTCTAACCATATTGCTTTTCAGATACATCTTCATGGCTCTCACCGTTCAGCATAACCCTTTCACTGTTTGTTTACTTTTGCCATAGTTGTATGGCATCGACAACTGGTCCCTAATTGTACCAAAATTTAAACCTAACTTAAATTCTTATTTTTTTATTTTGTACTTTACTTTTATTTATTTTTAGTATTTTTAATTTTTTGAGTACCATTTATTTTAATTTTAGAAACTTTATCTTGTAACTTTTTATTTACCAACATTAAAGCAGCCAATTAAAATTAAAATCATATTTATGAATAATATCATATTTATGAATTAAGATGAGGAGGTTAAAGGGTATTTCCCCCTGTTGGTACTCCGTAATCGGTAGCCAGTATGCATATGCCAGTATGCATAACGTCTATGTGTTCATGTAGTAGAATATTATGTCTCCATTAATATACATACATCAACAAATAAATTAATTAATAAACATTAATAATTATACAAATAAACAAACAATAAATAAATAATAAGTAAACAAATAAATAAAATTCATTAAATGAATTTGTGAATGAATGGATTTGTGTGAATTTGTCTTATTCGCAAATATCTTAATTTTTTTTATTAATTATCTTCAGTTCGTAATATTGTTTGAAATTGCTATGATACAGATGTTTTGGAGTGAAACCACTTGCAAACTTTTCTATTTACCAAAACGACAGTTAAAACAAAAATCAGTGAAACGGAAATAATGGCATAATAACCATATGCTGAACGGTGACTATTATTTGTTATTTTATATTGAAGCTGTCAAAAAGTAACATTTAAAATTTTTTTATTTAATTTTCTCATAATTATTTTCATTCAAATGAAAAAAACATAACTAAACAACTTGCAGAAACCTTTACGCTTTTGTGTTGTTTGAGTTTTCGACCCCTTCTTCTGAATGGAATCTTCCACTCTTCATCTCCGGATATTCGAAATTTGATAGCCGTAGGGGTGCCTGGTTTTTATTGTTAACTCGTACATATTTATTCACATTGATTTTTACTGTTAAATTTGCAATGCCGCCTAAGGAAAGAAAATTATTCAATCAGACCAAAATTGACTCTGAACTAAGAGCAGAAAATATGGAGGCATCCGAAAATCGGAATGAATCTAATAGGTAGAGAATGGCTAATGATAGAGCTGTAAAAGCGAAGATTCTGCCTTGAACAGAAGTGGATCTAAATAACAAGTAATATAAAAAAAAAAAAAAAAAAAAAATTTAAGTCAATTTCTACTTTTTTTCACTCTATTGCAGAAAGTCCTTTATAAATAATTTTCATTCATTTTTTAAAGTTTATCTGTTGGTAGATATATGCAACTTAAATAAAAAAAAAAATTAAAAATTAATTAATTAAATTTAATTACTGAATTAATATTTGAAAAACTGTATTAACATCCAGTGTCATCCACTACAAGTTAAAAAAAATGTATTTGAACTTGAGTGGATAAATAAAAAGTATTTTATTAAGGATTGAAAATTTGAACAAGATATATATAGGGAGAATGTGAGCTAATAGAAGGAATTGAAAAACAAATTTTATTTCCCGAAGTCGTGCAATGCCGGGTTTTATCTGCTAGTAAGTATACATATAAAGTATGAATTTTAACGGCTTGTCTGCTATTGTGAGCTATACTGATTCTGACAGAAAATTTTTAAAAGAATACAAATTATTTCTATTCAAGCTTTTTATTAAATTATGAAATATTATGTTTAAAATCATTGAAAATATATAATTTTTAATTCTTATTTATGCACGGAGTCTTACTTCTCTTCTGCACCTTTTTTTCAAACAATTTTGTTTTCTTTAATTTAAGAGTTCTGCAAAGGCCGAAATATGTCACGACCTATAAAGTCAAAAGTGAAACATTATGGAAATGTTGCCCAGGTTTTAGTGGCCCAACTTGTGAACCAGGTAACATTTATTTGTGTGTAATTCATGTATATATATTTTTATATTAAACTGATGTTATATAGAAATGTTATATAGCAAAAGTCATTTATTATTATGTATATACGAAAGACCTTTCAAATAGATAAATATTCAGATAATTTTATTCTTAACCGCACAACACGAAAATGTCAGAATTAAATTGTTCTTTGTTAAAAAGATGGAAAATAAAAATTGTCAAGAATGTTTAGTGAAATTTATTGGTCCTAAATGAAACATTTACAAAGTATATATACATGTTTAAAGAAAATGTCAAAAAAAAAAAAAAAAAAAAAATCAGAAAAATTGTGATTAAACGATTGAAAAATAAATTTTCATGAAAAATTACCCATTATACTTAAAAATAACAGTACGTCAGGATAATGTATGCAAATTAGTGGTATCCGTTAAATATCGCTGGACATGTAGCATAAAATAGGTTTTAAAATCATGTGCAGTTTCTGCGAATAAAAATATTGTACTGAAATTTTAATATATCGAGTACATGTATTTAGAACATGGTAATATGAAGAATTATGATGGCAAGCCATAAAAAGAGAGTAAAATTTATGTAACAAAATTATTCCCAGAGATAGTGTTCCTGTATTTAATTCATAGGATGTAGAACGCATTTCTAAAAGTAGAATTAAGCTTCTAGAAAGTACAACAAAGGAGGATTTAGAATTAGATAGAGAGATAGTGTTCCTGTATTTAATTCATAGGATGTAGAACGCATTTCTAAAAGTAGAATTAAGCTTCTAGAAAGTACAACAAAGGAGGATTTAGAATTATAGGTGACGCAGATGACCACTATTTGCAGCTAATTACAAGGAGGCACCAAACCGATACATCAACTATACCACAACTGCACCAAATAGTCACACCACCTTCATATCTGTTGCTGAACAATAGTAACAATAGCTTACTTTTTTTAGCATTGACTAGAAGGATGGTATCAAGATCAATTATGAGCTGAAGGCTTCACAAAGGATGTTTGTATGCAAAACGTCCAAGCATTACACGCATATTCCTTACACAACACCACCGAAATGACAAGATTTAATTGGAAACTCATACATGCAGTGCAAGTCAGTGGGAGTTTGTACTCTTGACTGATGACTCGTCCAGATGACGCCTTATTTTATTTGCAAAATGACCTTAAAAAAATGTTGATCTGGCTTGAGACGGGAATCCATTATTAATTAATTCATACCCATGAAAGAGATGAACTTGACGAGTCCAGTGTATGTGTGGGCGGGGTATCTCTTTTCACGATCGCACTGACTTATTTAATATCCACCGTGCTCAGTTATACAGAGAAGGTATTGTAGATACAATTGTTCGAACTTATCAGGTGAATTAAGGATTCATTAATTCTACAAAGCTAGACCACACGGAGCTCGAGTAGTTGAGAACTACCTTTGTGAAGAAACTATTGTGCATATGGGTTTGGCAGCGCGCTCTCCTGATTTGAACCCGAACTTATTTGAGATCTCTAGGACATGTACTGCTGTATCTACTGGTTGTCTATAACGTTTCAGTGTCTTCTAACTACCTTAACATATAAATGGGCTTTGCTGCCAACTGAGTTACTAAATGCCATCATTTTGAGCAAGCATAGTACATTGCTTTCGTGTTTTTATAGCTGTTAGAGTTGATGAACATACTCCACATTAGAGTTGATGAACATACTCCACATTAGAGTTGATGAACATGCTCCACATTAGAGTTGATGAACATGCTCCACATTAGAGTTGATGAACATGCTCCACATTAGAGTTGATGAACATGCTCCACATTAGAGTTGATGAACATGCTCCACATTAGAGTTGATGAACATGCTCCACATTAGAGTTGATGAACATGCTCCACATTAGAGTTGATAACACATTAAATTCAAACACTATTTTTTTTTTTGGGGAACATTTCCCTTTTGTATATTTTCAAGACAGAAAATGCCTAGGGTATTTCTATTGTGACTAATTTTTAAAGCACCGTTTGATTAATATTCCTGTCAAATTTCATTACATTCAATCGAATAGAAATATCTCAAATAATTTTTCTTTAATTTTTGAAAATTAGTTTTAAAAAATGTTATGTTTAAACATATTACAAGATGCATTATATAAATAAAATTATTAAATAATTACAATGGAAGTTAATGTAAATAGTTAAAATTAATGATAGGTAAAAAAAAAGAAGAATTCAGGCATTTAAATTTCTTGTCAGTCTCTAGAAAAATTGTAATTAATTTCGAATCTTTCTACATTTAAAAGAAGTAAAATTTTAGTCAAAGTAAAAATGAACATTTCAACGTAATTGTGTCATAATTTCTGTCTCATTTTGACATATTTTCGTATAGAATTCATCTGAATAACAATCATATCAAGCGCAAAGTATCAAAATAATAAATACAAAAAATGTATTGCTTTTTTATCTTTTTATACTTATATATTTTTATTATTAATTTTGTAATTATATTTATTATATACATTTCAAGTAAATCCAAATAATTTGAATCGTTTATATTTATCCATTACTTTCCAGCAAAAGGTTTAAAAATTAAAAACCTTAAATATTTGTCTTTAATATAATTTTATAACATAACATACACTTACTTGCATTTACTTTTTATTTAAAATAATCAACTATTTCTGACATACTATTGTTTTTTAGAATGCTTAAACTGTACAAAATCGAATGACTCTTCAAAGACCTGGGGGCGCAATAAAGGCAACGTAAGTATAAATTAAAAAGCAATTAGATACAAGAATAAATCTAATATATAAAGGGTGATTTTCAGTAGAAATAGAACGATTTGCACTTCTTTACTGTGTCGTTGTATTTCTTTTAACATAAAATTATAACACAGAATACATTTAGGCCAACCCGTGAACGCCTAATTTGCATTTTTGTGTTACAGTTTCATATTTTAGAATTTCTTATCACTTTCTTGAAACTTTGCATTCCGTAATAAAATGTTTTTCGACAGAAAAAAAATAATGTAAAAACTCATTTTATACTTGGTTGACCCTATAGTCCTGGCCTTTATCCCAGAATTTCAATTAAAAATAATTTCTTCATAAGCAAAATAACATGGTGACTGGGCTACTTGAAGCTAATTATTTGGCTTTATAAAAGTGAATCATCCATGTTTAGATAGGTGAAAATACTTGCGATTTAAAAAAATGAACTATATTACTATATTGAGACAAATGTCACGAACAACAATAATAATATAGACATGCAAGTTAGCAAATATTATCACTATTACACCAAGGTAGTAAACAAGAATGTATATTTACACTATTGCAGAACTAATGTTGTTCTTTTCAATTAGAGATCTCTTTTCCAATGATGCAGAATACAACAGTTTTTAGTTACTCATCTTGCAGAAAAAGTCTATTCGAAGCGTATTTCTAATTAGAAACTAGCATACAGTGAACCCAATGGAATTATATCTTCTCAAGAATAATAAGTCAAAATTACAGCATTTCAATTCTTTTTCCTTTTAGAAGAAAAAAATTGTTCTTAAAAATAGGCAAATGAATAGCAGAAAGATATAATGAATCTGAATATTTGTACACACCTTGGATGTAGGAAAAAAAAAATTTTATTTTATCTGATTTTTATAAAAAAAAAAATTTTTAAGTTTTTTTTTTTTATTTCCAATGGCAGGCTACAATAAGCAATAAAATAAAAAGAACACACGGAACATGAAAACGACAACGAGAATCGAAGGAAATCACATAGTGATATGTTTAGCCCATAAGGGCCCTAGCCTCCCAGTAACGACCATACACAGTAGAGGAAACAAGTGCAGGGCAGACAGGAAGGGGAGATGAATCCATGTCCTCTCCAAGACTGCAAGGCATGCATTTTGGGCTTGCAAATATTTTCATACGAAAAAGATGATTGGCCAAACAATCATGGCCCGTCAGGAGTCTGAAAAGGGCAACAGCTTTAAACCTGGGCTGATTAGGGATGTTTAGAATAAAGTTAAACCAGGTTTTAGATGTTGCCTTCACGTAAATTATCAGATAAAGTGTTCCGGAAAAAGTATCAGATCATCAGTTTCATCCAGTGAAAAGATATGTCTTTACAAAAGTTTGGGTGATGGTTGTTTTTTTTTTTTTTTTTTTTTTTTGGCAAGAGAATCCGCCTTCTTAATATCCAGAACCCCACAATGGCCTGGGACCAACTGTAAAACGATATCCTTGCCCTTTGAATCAAGATCTTCAAGACGAGATATGCATTTTTGATGGAAGTAGACTGAGGTGCGAGGGAGGAATTGATTGCTAAAACTGCTTCCTTGGAGCTAGATAGGATGACGGCTCTACTAAATTGTTCTCTTCGGCACTGCAATTGAGTTAGGGCAATACGTAAAGCCTCGATTTACCGTCTCAAATAGATGCAAATTTTTAGTTGTTGTTGTTGAAAAGATTCATTTCAATAATGTATATAAGTTCTAGAACAATTTCAGCAATTTGTTAACATACTTAGTAATTACCATTTCCTATTCATTAAAAAGAACTTTAGTATTTTTATAAATATTTATGCATTTTAGGTAAAATTTGACGGCAGGACTGACCTCAACCTGGACACTCCAAAGGACTATCCAAGTCTTCCTCCAAACTCGCCAAGGGATGATCCAAGAAGTCGCAAAAAGCCTTTTGATTGCCAGTGCCCTCCAGGATCAC
The DNA here is from genome assembly GCA_021605095.1 of Caerostris extrusa. Taxonomy (NCBI): domain Eukaryota; kingdom Metazoa; phylum Arthropoda; class Arachnida; order Araneae; family Araneidae; genus Caerostris; species Caerostris extrusa. The sequence goes on from BPLR01007531.1 coordinate 167,786, forward strand.
AAGGAGCCCCTGGTAGACCAGGCCCTAAAGGGGATACTGGGGAAAGAGGTCCTAGAGGAGAGCCTGGACCTCCTGGAACACTGCATGTGCCAGAAATTTCTGGAGATGACAACTGGCCTGGAGGAGCACCAGGATTACCAGGACTAGAGGGCCGGCCAGGTATAAAATTTAGTTTTTACACCATTTTTCTCAGACGTAAAAACATTTTATTACGGTTTGCAAAGTTTAAGAAAAGTGACACATTCTAAAATATAAAACTGTAACACAATAGGCAAATTAAACATTCACGGGTTTGTTTTTTTCTGAAAATCCTCGTCAAAGTATTAGCACTATTCCTGATCTTAATATAAATTTAGTTCCATTTTAAACTCGATATAACAATTTTGTCTTTTCGAACTATTCTAATAGTTGGTGTACAAATTATTACATATCTACATATTTATTATGTTTTAATTTTCTAATGCATCAAATTTAAATCCAGAAAAGTTTGTTTTAGAAGTGTTTAAACCTACTAATTTCTAACTTTCATTGGAAAGAAAAAAGATTTGAATTTGTATGAGATAATTTTTAACAAGAAGAATCACGTTAAAATAAAATGCTTGATTATGTGTTCTACAAAAATCCTTTTTTTTTTTTTCTTTTGCAATAGATTTTAATTTGTTTCTTGGGTTTGTTAATCTAGGGTTTGCTATCTTCAACAAAAATGTATTTAAAAAAAATGGGACATATTTATGCTCGTCAAAATAAACTGCATTTATGAGGTTTGACCTTTTGCCTTCTCGACATAACACAATGGGGCGATTTTCTGGCCTAAGATTTATCGTGCTTATCCTCTATACAATTTAGATTAGACATTGTAAAATTTCCAATTGAAATACTATGGTTCGAAAGTTCTGCACATTAAATTTAAACCACCCCAGGCTCAAATGAATAACTATAACGTTCCTAAAATTTGAATTCATATGTTCGTATTCATGTATTGATTCACTCGTATGTATGTAGATTTACACCGGTTCCAATAGATTCATCCCGGCCGAACCTACAGTTTTTGTAGACTTCTCTACCATTCTAACAGTGGCTGGACTTTTGCAGTGGGTGTCTAGGGGATTTGACAGACACAACGCAGTAACGGGACGTTACTTTAGATAAAGCCATTTAATGATACTATATTTTACAATGATATTTACATTAGTTATTAATTAAGTGTGAACATATTCTCTCGCTGCTTGACGCAGCCTGCCCCAGTCTCGCTCCCGCCAGCGTTCTTTTCCTTCTTCATCTACAGCGGCCTGTCCCCTTCTCGTGGGGTCAGAGTTCAAAGTTGAATACTCTCCCACGTTGTAAACAGGCTCTGTCAAAAGACAAGCAACCGTGATGTGTCGCCACCCGCTGATTACCACACAAACAAATCCTACATGTATGATGGAAAAAGCATAATACATTTCATTGCTATGTTCTTGAATTCATTATTTTCAATTGCTTGATTTCTCTATCAGTACATTAATTCATTTAAATGTAAGCCACTGTTTTACACAACTCTAGATTTTTAATTAATTTTTTTTATTGATTTCAGGTATTCCTGGACGAGATGGAATTCCGGGATTACCAGGAGCTCCTGGACAAAAAGGAGATGCAGGGAGAGATGGTGAACCGGGATTAGTTGGTCTCCCGGGACCTCCAGGACCACCAGGTCCGGTGGGTCCACCTGGCCCTCCAGGATTAGGATACAGAGGAGGAGACGGTAAATGAAAATGCTTTTTTGAACAAATGAAAATTTGAACAAAACAATGAAAATTTGAACAAAATATATACATAAGGAGAGTGTGAGCTAATAGAAGGAATTGAAAAATATGCCTTAACCTATAAGTTCTCCTAACATCCACTTTTTTTTCTCTGTGGAAGTTCGTGCGTCTCCAAAATTTAAAAAATATATTGGATAGCTCAGAAAATAGCTGTATATATATATATATATATATATATATATATATATATATATATATATATATATATACATTAAAATTAAGCGGATTTTCAGCCAAATGTTTAGCTTGTTATTACAAGCTAAATTTCAATAACTTCTTGTTCTTAAACTTGCCGAATAACTTGAACTGCTCTGATATTTTATTGTCTTGCTATTTGTCATTAGAAGGTTTGCGTATCTTGTTAAGTTTTGCGTTACCATTTTCGGAATTTAAGCATTTGATTAGTATTCTATCAATTCACAGCGATTCATTTGTAGATAAGTTATGTTTCAATAGATAAAGTTATAATGACAAATTGCATAAATCATTTTATTTCTTCTTCTTTACTGGCATTATAGCCTTGTGCAGACTAGAGCCTCCAACACAACAGCTCTCCATCTGTCTCGCTCCAATGTCCATCGTTCCCAGTTAATAATTTTCAGTTGTCTAAGATCCTCTTGGACACTATCCATCCACCTTTCCCTTGGTCTTCCTCTCTTCCTATTGAACAATTTTCATAGCATAGATCCTTTTAGTGATGTTTCTCTCATCTCAGCGATGAACATATCCGCTAGCTCTGACTCTTTGTGATTTGATGTATCTCCCAATCTAATCATTTTATTTAACCAATTCGGAGCCTGATGGCCGAGTGACTGGCTCTCGGTGCCACAGGATTCGGGTTCGAATCCAGGCGATGTCATGGATGTTTTGTAGTGTTCGGAATCCAACCGTAACCGTAGGTCCCTGTCTAATAGGAGGATTGCCTGCTGCACGTTGTGGGGGTAGTGTTACTCGCGTCCGTGGCATTTCTTCAAGCTACACGTGCTCCCCGAGTAGTGCTAAATGGGTAACAGCGTTGCAGTCCTTGCTTGCGACGTTAAGATAATTGTCCCTGTATTGCCTGCTGCATTAGAAAAAAAAATATTTAACCAATCCAAATAATTGGTCTCACTAGCAAACTAACGGTTATTTGCGCATCTAGCTTACAGAAGGACTCGAGTTCCAATCTTACCTTATCAGAATTTTACCAGTATCCTTTGCAGTCATTTCTTTTCTGAAAGAGGAGAATCAGTGAAGATTGTGATAATGTAAATGAAGCGTATTTCTCCCATACGACATACGACAATCACATACGAATTTCTCCCATACGACACGAAAATGCGAGCCAGTTACCTCCCTGGAAAGCAATGTCGTTCAATTCTTGTCAATATTATTCAGAACAAAAGCACATCATAAATTTTTCCCTGTCCCTTAAGATTAAGATGATCACTGATGTTAAATCTTAAAAGGAAAAATTTGGTCTTTTGTCTAAAAGATACTACTATCTAAAAGAACTACTGTGCCCAAAAAGTAAGACCATTTTTTTTTTTCAAAACTCTTTATTTATTCTTCCAAATTTATTTTATCGCCTTCAAAATAATCCCCTCCGACACTATGTACTTAGGGGAACTTTTTTCCAATCCTCAATGCATGCTAAAAAGTCATCGGCAGGGATGACCTTCAAAGCACGCGCCGATTCACGTTGAATCTCTTCAATTGACTCAAAACTGTGTCCCTAGACTGGTCGTTTGAGTTTAGGGAATAGCCAGAAGTCGCACGGAGATTTGACGCGTTTGAGGCCAAAAATGGAATTGACCGATCCTTTTGAAATTTCAACATCATCAGCAAAGTCTCTAATTGTAAATAGACGGTTTGCAATCACCGAATCTTTAATTTTCGGGACGTGAGCTTCGCCGGTTGAGGTGGAGGGTCGACCAGAGGGCTCTTCGTCTTCAACGCGTTTTCTGCCTTCTTTGAACTGTTTATACCACTTCTAAACATTTCCTCCCGATATAGGAACGCTCACCAAATGCCTTCTGCAGCATTCTATACGTTTCCGCAAACAAAATTTAACGCAAGTTCTTTGCTCAATTCATTCAGACATTTCAAAAATCGCCGGAATCACTTTTAGCTTCTCACAAAGTCAAGCGTCACTCAAACATTAATGAATATTTTGAACATAAAATTTCACACAGATGTGGAGGACAGTGCCAGCAACCTAAAAGAAAAAAAGAAAATTTAAATTCCATTAGACCCCGGAAATTTTAAATTGAAAATTGGTCTTACTTTTTGGACACAATAGTACATAAATTATTTTATTTACATTTAGTTATAATTAAGCTTAACTTATTTTAAGATATTCATCATGATTATAATTGATTAATGATTCTTCGTATTTCTTTTTAAACAGTTTTCATTCCTAGAAAAGGGGATTTACCGCCTGATTTGGACTATCAAGAAAATATATCCTTAATGCAGGTGGGTAAAAACAAAATATTTAGCGTGTATGTATAATTTTGAAAAGAGGAAATATAATATCCATTTAATCGCCTTAGTGAATTTTACGTAAATTTTATTTATATTGCATTGCTTCAAAGAAACTAGATGCTGTGGGAATGTTCTTCATGATTATGGAAACTAAATAAAAAAAAAATCATACATGAATATCAATTTTACAATATAATTTTTTGTTTTGAATTTTATTCATATTTATTAAATACTGGCTAATAATTTTAATGCATTTGAAATGTTGGCTCTTACAAGTTTAGCCATCCTGTACTTTAACTCATGGTATATTTTTAGAATACATGAATTCACAATATATTTTTTTACATGAATTCACAATATATTTTTCAGAATACATGAATTCACAATATATTTTTTTACATGAATTCACAATATATTTTTTTACATGAATTCACAATATATTTTTTTACATGAATTCACAATATATTTTTTTACATGAATTCACAATATATTTTTTTACATGAATTCACAATATATTTTTTTACATGAATTCACAATATATTTTTCAGAATACATGAATTCACAATATATTTTTACATGAATTCACAATATATTTTTCAGAATACATGAATTCACAATATATTTTTCAGAATACATGAATTCACAATATATTTTTCAGAATACATGAATTCACAATATATTTTTCAGAATACATGAATTCACAATATATTTTTTACATGAATTCACAATATATTTTTACATGAATTCACAATATATTTTTTACATGAATTCACAATATATTTTTAGAATATATGAATTCACAATAAATTTTTTAGAATACATGAATTTACAATATATTTTCAGAATACATGAATTCACAATATATTTTTCAGAATAAATGAATTCACAATATATTTTTCAGAATGCATGAATTCATGATATATTGTTTTAGAATGCATGAATTCATGATATATTGTTTTAGAATGCATGAATTCATGATATATTGTTTCAGAATGCATGAATTCATGATATATTGTTTTAGAATGCAGGAATTCATGATATATTGTTTTAGAATGCAGGAATTCACAATATATTGTTTTAGAATGCATGAATTCACGATATATTGTTTTAGAATGCAGGAATTCACAATATATTGTTTTGGAATGCAGGAATTCACAATATATTGTTTTGGAATGGAGGAATTCACAATATATTGTTTTGGAATGCAGAATTCACAATATATTGTTTTGGAATGCAGGAATTCACAATATATTTTTGAATGCGGGAATTCACAATATATTTTTCAGAATGCATGAATTCATGATATATTGTTTCAGAATGCAGGAATCTCGATATATATTTTTTTAGAATGCAGGAATTATTAAATATATATTTTTTCAGAATACATGAATTCACGATATATTATGTTATATCCCATTGAAAGTTATTAATAGTTTACATATAATTAGGGAGTGTTGGAAAATGTTCAGAAGACAGTTGAAGACGTGGCAAATCTGGAAGCTCGGGTTACCATCCTAGAAGAACTTGTACAGAAAAAAATACTTGGTAAATATAACCTATAGTCAAATGAATTATTAACCTTTGTTCTGAAATGCTATTTAATAACTTTCTTTTATTTTTTTTCTCTTAGAACAAAAAGAACGCCAAACATACACAACGGAATTTCCGCATTATCAACTTGATCGTTATGGACGAGTGGTGGAATATTATTATATTGACTTTGAGAATAAAATAAGCTTTTTTGTATCAGTTTTTCATTTGCTATTGCTGTTTTATTTTTGCAGATCAATATAGTTTAGCTATATTTGAAGCTTATTAAATTTTTTCCATTGACTTTGTTCACGTATAAATTTATAAGATGTTTTCAAACTCTTATTTTATTAATATATTTATTAAAGAAATACATTATTGCCCATTAATTTGTTTCTCGATAAAACGAATTTTAAAAGATTAAACAACAAAATAAAAACCTGCTTTTTTAAATGTCAATAGTCCAAAGGTTAAAACTATATTTTTAATAAGAAAAATTCAAATATTTAAAATAAATATTGTTAGGAATAAATGCCTTGTTGTCTTATTTTTTTTAGAATTTTTTCAAAATTTTTCATAAATATTTACAAAATTGAAATTGAAAAAATGATTTATTTTTCATTCTTACCCGAAAGCTAGTGCTTAAATTATAAAATACAAACTTAAGAAATTTTTTAATGTATGTAATTATTTATCAAGAAAAATCTTACTGATAACCAAATAAAAAAAAAATAAAAGTTTTGAATCTTGGAATCTGTCAATATTAAGTTTTATAAACATAAATTTGCTTTTTTATTTTACATTCCATCAACGTAATTATTCCGAATAAATTGCACGAATAGCTGTATTACATTTTTAAATATAAAATATACTTTTTGAATACGTTACACTGATTGAAGGAAACAGAATAAATTCATTAAAAATTTTAAAAACATGTGTTCTCCAATCTAAAAGAAAATGAAATTTGCTTCTAAAATTATATTTATATTAAAAATTTTGAAAATTGGAATTAAAAATTAATTTTTTTTTCTCTTTACTTTTTAAAACAAATTCATCTTTTAAATCCCTATTAAATATTTTTTTATTAAAAAAAGATATAAATTCGTTCAGTTAATTTTTAATTATTCATTAGCTAATAATTTTAAAAATGAAAACTAAAAAAAAAAAAAACCCACTTTTTTTAATATTGTAATAAACCCAAACGATTCCTTTCAAAAAGAAGTGAAATGAATTCAATCACTCAAAAAAATTGAATAACAACGGGAATTCTATATTATATATAAATTTTATTACCGTCGAAGAAGTGAACTCAGCTGCAAGAAATAAAAAATTGCAAAAAGTCAAGACTACTTCTAGAATCTCTTTCACATGGATTTATGCTAAGAAAATCGTGTGTATGTACTTCAGTTATACTTAAATCTAGCTTGCGTATATACTTATAATATAACTTTCCTAACAATTGCGTAAAAATAAATAGCTATAATGAATAATAACATAAATAACTTGCAAACTTTAGTTAAAAGCAAAATGTATAGTAAAAAAAAATCGCAAATAATATCCAGAACTATAGTAGAAAGGCATTAAAAATTAATGTGCATGAAATATAGTAGAAAAAGGCATCATTATTTAACTGTTCATTTTATACATTCGCACAATTAATATCGTAAATGCACTTTCAATATTAATTTCGCTCGTATCATTATTAATGATGATAAAAATTCGTTTACTTCTTTCTGTGCTCTTGATCAAATTCTGTTACTTAGTTCAGAACATAATAAATAAACATTAAAAACTTGTAAAAACATTATTTTATATATCATAAAAGCAAAAATAAATATATATATTTGGTAAAAGAAATTTTTTGGAGAATATAGACTGTTGATCTTTGAAAGAAAAATATTGCGAAACATTTTTGGTGGTGTTAGGTTAAACTATGTGTACAGAATACAATATGACCATGAAATTTACAACAAATTCAAAGTAAAAAAAACCTGATATTGTAAATGTTATAAAAGCAAGCCGTATTAGATTGCTGGACACGTTTTCAGATATAACTCAAATCCAACAAAAAAAAAGTTACTTTTTCAACAACTGAAGGCACCCGATGAAGAGGAAGGCATTCCACCAGTATGGGTTGATTTTAGTCAAAAGTTTGGTTTTGTCTCTACGGCCATCTTGTGCACACGCGGACTAAACAGACCGGGACCTACATTTTAAAATGGATTCCGAACCACTACAAACATCCATGGCACCTCCGAGACTCGAGCCTGAAACCTGTAATACCAATTGTGATGGCCAGAGTGCTAGCACTCGGCCAACGGCCCTTTCAGTCGAAAGAGATCTAAGGGGTCTGGCAGTCAATAGATGGCGATCTATTGAACCGGACAGAGTCAGATGGAGAAAGATCATGGAGACTGCCCTGGTCTGTAGCAAGCTGTATAATGCTGACGAAGAAGAAATTTTTTATCTTGCAGCTTCGTGCTCTATAAAATAATACACAATAAACAGTCTCTAATGAGCAGAGAGGAACAGTTATCTTTCGGGAAGTTCATTTGAAGAGTACCTTGCGAATTGTACAGGACAAAAACCCAAATTTTCCACCAAAAAGTCTAATTATCGTTGTGGGACATTCGAATCGTAACCTAGGTTTCTCTCGAATCCGTTGCTACAATCGCAGTCGAATTTCCTGATTTTGAAAATCTTTATTACAACGCATGCCACCCTTCAAATTCGAACTTTAGTCCTTTCTGAATGAAGGAAACAATTTTTCCAACAATTTATAAAAAATTATTTCCTATAATTTCCATCAAAAAGTCCAATTATCTCTGTGGGACACTCGAATTAAAATGTAGGTGTCGCTCGTATCCGTTGCCACAACGCAGTCGGATTTCCTGATTTTTAAAAATCATTGCAACGCATGCCACCGTCAGATTCGAACTTCAGTCCTTTCCAATAATTTATAAACAATTATTTTCATTAATTTATATAATAATTACAATTTTCTTTTTTTTTTTTTTTTTTTTCAATTTATTTATAATAATTTCATTACTTACAAGAAAATGTATTATTACGAATTAAAAAAAAAAGAACAAGCTCTTTATTCTTTAAAATTTATACATGAGCATTAATTATTCCAATACCCATTTCTAACAACAACAAAAAAGTACGGTTTCTTCATCTTTCAAAGAATTTATTTGTCGGCCAGAGTTGCAGCACGTCCGTTTACTTTCTCCACCTTCAGATTGATTGTTATTGAATTCCACATTTCGTCACGTTTACGTCATTTTATGAAGACTAAGAGTAAAGGTACACTTGGAAAGGCAAAGCAGCATTTAGCACAAAATGACACAGGATGTTGAAATCATCTGTCGTACTTCTAGCTTTGTCTAGCCTCTTTCTAGAACCAGTTGCGGGGGTTGTTGTAAACCCTTGTGCAGTGGCAGATGTTTTCGTTAACAAGTTAAATGTGAAAAAGCCAAATGCAGCGAACTGTAAGTGCCCATTTCAAAATATTTTCTTTCATGAAAGTTATAAAAATAAATTTAACAATATATATTTTACCAAAGTAAAATTTAAAATGTGAAAGTTATAAAAATAAATTTTAACAATATATTTTACCGAAATAAAATTTAAAAATGTGAAAGCTATAAAAATAAATTTTAACAATACATTTTACCAAAGTAAAATTTTAAAATGTGAAAGTTATAAAAATAAATTTAACAACATATTTTACCAAAGTAAAATTTAAAAATGTGAAAATTATAAAAATAAATTTTAACAATATATTTTACCGAAATAAAATTTAAAAATGTGAAAGTTATAAAATAAATTTAACAAATATATTTTACTAACGTAAAATTTAAAAACGTGAAAGCTATAAAAATAATTTGAATAATATATTTTACCAAAGTAAAATTTAAAAAATGTGAAAGTTATGTCAAAAATAATTGTAACAATATATTTTACCAAAGTAAAATTTAAAATGTGAGTTATAAAAATACATTTTAACAATATATTTTACCAAAATAAAATTAAAAACGTGAAAGTTATAAAAAATAAATTTTAACAATATATTTTACCAAAGTAAAATTTAAAAATGTGAAAGTTATAAAAAATAAATTTTAACAATATATTTTACCAAAATAAAATTTTAAAAATGTGAAAGTTATAAAAAATAAATTTTAACAATATATTTTTACCAAAAATAAAATTTAAAAATGTGAAAGTTATAAAAAATAAATTTTAACAATATATTTTATGTAAAATAAAATTTAAAATGTGAAAGTTATAAAAAATAAATTTTAACAATATATTTTACCAAAATAAAATTTTAAAATGTGAAAGTTATAAAAATAAATGTAACAATATATTTTAACAAAGTAAAATTTAAAAACGTGAAAGTTATAAAAATAAATGTAACAATATATTTTGCCAAAATAAAATTTAAAAATGTGAAAAGTTATAAAAATAAATTTTAGCAATATATTTTACCAAAGTAAAATTTAAAAAGATTTCTTTCAATTACACATTACACCTTTCCTATCCACTACTACAAAATTGGCGGTTTTTCAAATACACAATTTAAAAACAATATTTGAATTATTTAGAGAATATATTTATGATTTCTTCAGATTTTTTGTTGAATAAATATAATCAGTAGCTTTTCTGGTATGCACATGTTTTCTTACAAGTGCAAAAAAAAAATATATTGGTTCAAAAATATTTAAAAGTTATTTTTTCTGTTGTATAAGAAAACTGTAATATATTAGAAAACTTATTTTTTTTATTGATTAATTAAGGAGTTAAAAAGTGCCCTGATTCTAATGTAATGAAGTATGCTACAGAAAATTGAATGATGGCCTTTTAATGCAATAATATTTATATCTTCTACATTTATATTAAATTTATACTTACTAATTTTTTATATTATTTATACATTGTGATTATTATATGAATTTAGTATTATAGCATATTATTAGTATTATAGAAAATATTACAGAATTTTTTTCAAAACGTTTTTTTTTTTTTAAATAACAAAAATAATGAGTTAAGATGCAAATTGTTCTTAAAATTATGTCTATATTTTATATTATATAAATTTGCGGTTTTAAGTCATAAAAAAACGTATATTTAATGCTTTATGGTGAATAAATTTTTCTATATAATTCAGGCACAAAATTTAGGTCGGATGTTCAATGATATCTTAATACACTCATGTCCATAAATTAAGGATAACACAGAAATTGAACTCTAAAATAAAAATTTCACCTGTAGAATTATCACAACACATCTTGAAGAAGAATATGCAAATTACAGGAAACCACCAGGATGGCGCGTATAGTAAGTCACAATGACGAGAGTGTAAGAGAGGTATATAAGGAATGGTGGCAAAGAAGTAAAAATTGTTCACAAGCGCTTTAAAAGCCTTTCAGTGCAATAACTGCATACTTAGGGTACAAATGAAGCATTTGGATGATTTTTACGTGGTAGAATTATCGGACGACTGGAATGTGGACATACCCAGCTGGAAGTATCCGAGGAACTTGAATCGCCCAGAGTGTCATCTCCAGGCTTTGGCAACGATTCCAAGATGATGGTAATGTGAGTAGATGTTACAGCACAGGTCGCCCCTGAGTTACAGCGCCGAATGAGGACCGGTATTTAGCAGTTATTGCCAAAAGAAACAGACGGAGCACAGCATCAGACCTGTCTCGTCAGCTCTCTTCAGCTACCGGTACGACAGTTTCAGGAGCAGACCGTGTACAGACGCTTAGGGCACATTGGTCTATATGCTCGTAGGCCTGTCAGATGTGTTCCACTTACCGCAACTCACTATCGCCTGCGATTAACCTGTAGAAGAGAGCATGCATTGTGGACACCGCAACAGTGGTCTTGTGTGATGTTTTCCGACGAGTCCAGGTTTAGTTTGCAGTCTGATTCTCGCCGGACTTTCATATGGAGAGCGCCAGGTACCCGTTACCACCAAGAGAACACCACTGAACGACACCGTTACGGTGGTGCAGGATGGCTCGTTTGGAGAGGAATTATTTTTGGTTCCAGAACTGACCTGCATGTTCAGAGTGTAACGATGACAGGCCACATCTATCGGGATGTCATTCTGAAACAACATGTACGTTTGTTTCGGGCGCCATGGTGCTGAATTTCTGTTTATGGATGACAACGCCCGTCCTCACCGTGCAAACATTGTAGACGAATGCCTTCAATTGGAAGATATCACCCGTATGGATTGGCCAGCATACTCACCGAACTTGAATAATAGAGCATGTGTGGGATATGCTTGGCCGACGAATTGCAGCCCGTCAACCCTCCCACCTGTCAACCGGAACTTGGAGGGCATTGCTTGATGAGTGGTGTAATATTCCCCAAGATCAGATTGATAATTTGATACCAGCATGCCTAGGCGTTGTAAGGCCTGTATTGCATCGTCCGGGAGACATACCCATATTAACCATCATACCAACCATGTTGTACTGTTTTTTTGTAAAATAGGTTCTTTTGAAATTTGCCCAGGAGTAAAAATCGCAATTTGTGTTAATTATGTCAAACATATAGCATCTTTTTTGCTCTTTACCTTTTTGTTTAATAAATAGACTTTGCCAAATAAGTCAAATTTGTTTTTGTTTTGTCTCTTTCTTTGCCTGAACTTCATTATATCCTTAATTTATGGACATGAGTGTACTATCGAAGAGAAAATCATGTTTTGTATTTATCTCTTTTCAAAAATTAGAATTTCCATTAGAGTCAAAATTTTTGTTAAAAATCTTTTATGGACAATTAATGCTCATTTTTTTCAAACCTGATTTCGATTTTTACAATTTTTTTTTTTTAATTTTGTTTAAATTTTTCTTTAATTGAAAGATGAATAAAAATACATTTTCTATCATAAAATATGAAAGCAAAATTAAAGGGTTAATCTTTTAAATTAGTGTATTAAAATTGGGTTTATAGTTTACCCTTTTGGGAAAACATTTTTGTGTGTTACTCTTTTTTACCTATTTGTTTTTCTTTAATAAAATACATTAATGTGATTTACAAAATAAAAAAGTTCTTAATAAAAATAATTTTTTGAAAACATATTTCTTTCGTGATGTCCAAAAGAGAAAAATTATTGAAATGAATGTTAACCATAGTAAAAAAATAAAATTTTGTTGTTAAAATATGTCAAAATATATTTATATATTAATATAAAATATAAATAATGTAACGTATAAATGTCCATGAACAATGTATAAATATTATAAAATTAGAAAGTATAAATTTCATATAAAGGTAGACAGTATAAATGCAGTAGTACATTAGAATTACCTCAGTGCATTAGAATCAGATGCACTTTTAACTCCTTAATTAGTCAAAAATTAATTTTCTAATCTATTACAGCTTTCTTATACAAAAGAAAAATAACTTTTCAATATTTTGAACCAATATTTTTTTAACACTTGCCAGAAAAATATGTCCATACAGAAGAACTGCTGATTATATTTACCAACAAAAAACTCCAAAAAAAAAATCATTTTATAAAGTGATTGCTATTAATTCAAATAAAAACATATTTTGCTTTTGAAAAATATATATTTGAAATCCCTGCACTTTGGAAAAAAGGCCATGTGTAATTGAAAGAAGACGTTTTTAAATTTTCTCCACATAATATGTGCACTGAAATTGTTTCGATGTACTAATATGAGTCTATTGATGAAAATTTTGAAATCATAATAAAAACAGCAGGAATTATAAAAAAAGAAATTAATTTGATAAGGCAAATTATTGTAGATATTGATCAAACAATTAAACTCGTATAATATATATTCTTCTTCATTGGCGCAACAGCCCCATGTAGGTCAAGGCCGTCTGCCAGATTTAATGACGGATGCTTTCTTTTTTTTTCTTTTTTACGGGAGCAGGGTTGTCAGCCCTGCGCCCAACGCCTACAGTCATATTAGACCCGACTTACGATTTAAAGGGGATTCCGAACCACTACAAACATCCATGGCACCTTTGGGTCTCGAACCCGAACTTGTGGTACTGAGCACCAGAGAGCTAATCACTAAGCCATCAGGTCTCCATATAATATAGATAGTAATTAAAATTTCTAAAATGAAGAGAGTAATTTAAACACAAAAATCAAAATCTATACATCCATCACAATTGATAGTGAGAGAAACATTTCATTTAATCAAATCTGTTTAAGTAAATTATCAAACGAGACAATAGAAAAGTGAGTTAAAGCTGAAAGCTATTTATATTGATACCGCCAAAAAAACAATTGAAGAAATAAATGACCTCTGTAGAATTTCTTTGCATTTCTAGAGTAAATAAAAAGCATGGCTTTTGGCCAGTGAATACTTATTAAGTCAACAAAAATTTTGGAAATTGTTTTTATTTTGGGGTTAAAGTATTTACTGAATATTTAAGATAAAGTACTATCAAGTTTTTTTCTAACAACAAACCCGGTGCGAAAAATTAAGAAATAAACTTGCACTATGGTGGTGATACCATAATGGTCTAAAGCTGCACAGATAATATCACAAAGCTGTGGAAAATATTTTTTTAAATCCTCTTGCACAAAAGAACTATTTAAAACATTTTAAAGCAACATTGGTACACAGGCAGTAAAAAGGGTTGTAGTAACATCAGACAAAGTTGTTACATCCAACAAGATAGTAACTTCCTGTAGTATAATGCTCATGAATTGAAATTCTGCGTGTTAAAAAACCCCATTATAATTGTTCGATAGCTCACTAACACAAAAATAAACCTCAAATAATATTCGACATAGACACGGAATAAATGCCAATGGACTGTAATTAATTAATCTCCTTTATTTAGCAGCCATCAAGCTCGAAGATGGACTGCCACACGCGCAACCTTTCTCGTTGGTTACACTTATTGAATCCTTTACTTATGCAGCCATCAAGCTCGAAGATGCACCGCCACACGACCATTCTCTTTGGTCGCAGTTTGTTCAACTCATTTTGTTTATGCAGCCATCGCTTCGAAGATGCACTGCCACACGACCTTTCCTCTTTGGTCGCTGATTTCAGCTCATTTTTGTTTATGCAGCCATCAAGCTCGAAGATGCACCGCACAACCTTCCTCTTTGGTCGCTGGCTTTCAACTCATTTAGTTTAGTGCAGCCATCAAGCTCGAAGATGCACTGCCACAGCCTTTCTCGCGGACGCTGATCAACTCATACACTCTTTCTCCCGTCATCACCTGCCAACACCCCCACCACAGACCGTCTTTCTGGACATAAATTGACCTCCTAACACTGCGGGGAACCTGGGTTTCGACGTAACAGTAATTAATAATAGACTTTGGGAGCATAACCAGAGACTTTATTAGGATCATTGAGCGTGAAGCTGGCGGCGCTCTTGCTCCTAATACCAGGATTCGAGTTCGGAGGTGGCCATGGATGTTGTAGTGGTTCATCCCTTTGGGGTAGCGCAGAGTCAGGTCGACCATGACTGGACTGTAGGGCGTAGGGATGACAACCCTACCCCGTAAAAAGAAAACAACTCCTGTCTCGAAATCTGCTATTAGGCTTGAAGATGACCTTACCCTCATGGAGCTGTTGCCGAAACTTTTATGGGAATTTACTGGAATGTAGAATTTACATAGGGGTATGCTGAATTGGTGATGAACGAAGAATAAAATAAAAGCTGAAGATACATCAAAATATTGAATATTCCCAAAACTCTTTAAACAATTTATGAAGAAGGAAGAGAAATCCCTACTAGCTATCAAGAATTTGTTGAAATTCTTAAGCTTTCATTGATATAAGCAAATTATTTCTGATGAATTTCTTCATTTTGCGAGCGGCCTGATGGCCAATAGACTAGCTCTCTAGCTTTTGGTACCACGGGCTTCTGGTTCGAATCCTGGCGATTTGTATGGATGTTTGTGAGTGGTTCCGGAATCCCCATTAATGGTGGCCCAGGTCTAATTAGCTTAAAGTGTACAAAAAATTATTGTAGAACGATCAGTCGATCTATAATTGCGATTCCTTTCCTGTTTTTATGTTTCATATATTAGATTCGATAATTCCAATAATATTAAAAACATTTACGATTTTATTCACATAAATACGAAGACTTGAGCGGATTCTATCAAATGTAAACAAATTTTGTGTCCCCTATAATTTTAACGGCCTGATGGCTAATTGGCTAGCAGCCTTTGATACCACAGGCTTCAGGTTCGAATCTTGGCGATGACATGGATGTTTGTTAGTGATTCGGAATCCACGTTAAAAGTAGGTCCCGATCTAATTAACTTAAAATTGGTAAAAAATGACAGTAAATCGACAAACCAAACATCTAATTTTATTCTGATGTAAAAAAATATTTCATTGAAAAATGTTTTGGTATTATTTTAAATTTAAAAAAACTGATAAATGAGACTAAATGATTAAGATAAAAAAAAGATGCGACTTCATTCCAGAATACTCTAGTGGGCATTAAAAACTTTAGTTGGTGAAAAAGTAAGTTATAATGCCATTAATTCTAACCTAAATAAGCGATTTGAAAATGCATTATACAATTACCATCAGCTGTCATTTATTTAACGAAATTCTTTACTGCACTTTGCAAGAATAATTTACAAAATGCTTTTAGTAGTGACAAGAACATTAGATAAAAGTCAGAATTTCCATGTTTATGAGTATAATAAAGTTAATGCATTGTTGATGGAGGAGCAGTGTGCTGTTTATTTTCTTTTTGAATAAATCATAAAAAAGTATAAAATAATTACCATCCTAATACTTTTAATACGCCCTTTGGAAACTAATATCAACTAGGAAGTAAAATTAAAAGAAAACCAAAATAAAAGAACGAATGAAAGAAGGAAGTAAAAAACATACCATATAAATGACAATATTTCATTTGGAACAAAGAAATTGTTTGATTAGAGCAGAGGTGGCCAGCCCAAATGATGTTGCGGGCCACTCTGGAGAAATCCCCCTAATACGGGCCGCATATAAAATTATATGTCACCATATTAGATTTAGACCCACTGTAGACATTTTTTGGAGTGAAAAATTGAATACACACAAAAAACTCCTAACTCTATTATTTTTGTGTTTACTATTCTTACACGTAAACATGGATAATATAATAATGATACTAAACTCACATTGCAAAAATATATAACACTCAAGATGAAATATAAAAAAATATAAATATAAACGAAATAAAAAAATAAAATCATTAATAAATATTTATTTTACTGGTGCAATATTTGTTTCTCCACTCTTTCACTTCTAGCTTTTGCAAATCGATCTCAATTTGGGTATTTACGCATCGTAATGGGTGTTACATCTGTTATGTTTGTGCGTGTTTGTGTTTGGTCAAATTTTATTTTTAGGAAAAAACGATTCTCAGGATTAAGTTAAACCAAAAGAGCTAACTTCAACTAAGACTCGGTTTTGCTCAACTATCAACAATCAACTGTGCGTATCTAGGGTTGTTCAATGCGTCACTGAGGTCCCTTAAAGTGAAACTTATAGAACCCGTTATAGTAGATTTTCGAAGATGCGCACATCATGAGTTCGCCAGAATATAATTTATTACTCTGCGAACTCATAAATGAAACTCATCAATAAAACGGAGCGATATCTGTCATACATTCGCATGAATATTATTTCAAATCAAAGTTGATTTTTCCTCATCATTTCGGCAGTTAATTTTTGAATATATAGACATGCACAAATAATGTATTTTTTAATTTTCTACTTTGGCCACTATAAAATAAATATATTTTGCAAAAGTGTGATCTCAAGGGCCGGAAATATATTCAAGGCGGGCAGCGGATTGGCCACTTCTGGATTAGAGTTTAAAAAAATCATGAATTTAATTTCAAATACCCCAATATAATAAATTATATGTAATATATAAAACATTTTCTTTAAAAAGTATATAAAACCGAAAGAATTTTTACAATAAAATGTGTAAAAATGTGAGAAAAATATACATCCACTGGGGTTTTCCTTAATGAGTCTTCTTGTTGGCTCCATTCCATTTGGTTCTATCTATCAAAATTTTCAATAACGTGATAAAAGGACTGCAATAATTCTGTCAATAAATGTTCAGGCTATTTTTTTCTTTTACAATTGACAAAATTATACGCTTGGCAACTTACCTATGCCTAGTGTATATTGTTGTGTCTAATCCTCAGTGCCTGCAGAGCGCGACGGACATCCCTTGGCAGTCTACTCATGGATGGAGGAAAAATGCACGCAGTTTGTTGTGGTCCCTAATTGTACCGAATTTAAACTTAAATTCTTTTATTTTTATTTTGTATTTTACTTTTATTTATTTTTAGTATTTTTTTAACGAGCACTATTTATTTAATTTCAGAAATAAATGGTGCTCAAAAAATTCTCTTGTTTAAGGGAAAGGTTAGGAGTATATCTCCATTGGTACTCCGTAATCGGTACGCCAGTTGCCAATTCCTGTTGTGATGGAGCACACGTTGGTAGAAGTCTGATTTGGTTCCGTATCGCTGAAGGAGAGCAGTGCTTTCCGGGAGGACCTTTAGAGGGAAATTGGGGATGTTGTTTCAAGGAAACAAAGTTTTAGGCTTAACGTGACCGAAAAATTGAAAAATTATACAGTAGCTCTGTTTGCAAAATTTAAAAAATGGAGACATGAAGGGCGATCATGCCAGGAAAATAAGCAGATTGTGTTCGGGAGTCACAGAGGCGATTACACAGATCGTCCAACTAGCAACAACCAGGGCCGGATTTGGGTGAAAGAGGCCCTAGGCTATTTCACTTATGAGGCCCTTTCACCTCCCATTTTTAAGTTTGTAAATTACATGAGAGATAATGTATATCATTATGTGATATATATGTTAAATGAAACATGTTGTGATTGGCACTAATCTTTATAAACGTGGCACGGATAATAAATAAGAAAAAAAAAGTCAAGAACACTTATTTGGCCATTTATTCTCAGCATCCTATAGAGTACTAGTAACAATAACTAATCAAACATAACACACAACATTTACAAAAGAAACAAAATGAAAATAATACAAATCTTTAACTACGAAAATTAAATACGCAATAAAAATTATCATGTTTTCTATTAAATTAAATGAAATATATTCAATACATTGAAGATTAAAGCAAATTCAACTCAGATAAATTTATTTCCAAAATTTTTTCCTTGTACATAATTCAGTGCTTTAAGTGTTTACTGTTTTTATAGTGTCATTCTAATTTTGCCTAACATGCAATTTGAATGTAGGCTGAAAGCATACAATTGCTCAGAAATGTTATTTGTTTCTTCTTTGTACATTATATGGTTTTTTATTCATGCCCTCCTAAAATCAATGTATAGTTTCATTTTGCCTTCTAAAAAATCTGCAGTTTTAATTCTTTTTGCTTATCGTTATATATTTTTCTCCTCTTAGAACTGTAAATTCTTTTCTCCCATTGAGGTTTTATCTATTATTTTAAAAAAAAAGAATTTAGTTTTTTTTTAAACTATTTTAATTTTCATGGGTAAAAAAATTACAGATTGTACAGGGAACCATTTCTGCGAGATATTCTTAAAATTTGAACAGCGATCTGTGGATTACAGGCAGGAAATTATGGTGAGAAGTTTTACAGCTCTCATTATAAGCATATATATAGTTCAATCTTTATTTAAAATATATATATAAATCTATTGATTTTATATCATTTATAACTTTTTTTGATAATCTGTTTTAAGCAAGTTTTTTCACAACTAGCAGCTTTTAGTCAATCAGCAGCGCAATGGAAACTGACTTATAAAATTTTTTTTAAAAATTTCATCTCTTAAAAGATCCTTTATCTTTCGAAATAAATGAATTTTTGAAAAAAAAATTGATCTTTAACTTATGGAATGAATACAAAAATAAAACCTATTTTCAGATTATTTTCTTCAAAAAAATTACTTATGAATTTTCATAAACTATCAATTTTCTGCTATATCTTCATTTATTAATTATTTAATTTTATTTTTCGCCTTTGAGCAAGCCCAATTTATTCCTGATTTTCACTTCTAGGAAAGCAGAAATTAATAAAATATTTTATTTCTTTTGTAGAGAACAAATTATGTTAAGTACTATATTTTTTTTTTTATTTACCGGTTAATTTTTAACGGAAAAAATCCTTAAAAACTATTTAGCTGATCGTAAAAAGTGAAAAAAAAATTGCAACATATCAGGTTTCTACATTTTGTGACAATCACTGACGCTTTTGTTGACTTATTACATTATACTTAAGCATTGTTTTGAAACAAGAAAGATAATAAGTGTGATTTAGTAAAATTTCATGTTGATTAGATTTCTTGTTTCATACATGAGAAATATTCTTTGAAATTAAAAGGGTCGAAAAAAAAAAAAATATACCCGCAGAAATATCAAAATAAAGTGAGTCATAAATTTAGATAATAAACATATT